>JAYMFT010365442.1:0-22326 GCA_038088735.1 Panulirus argus
TCTTTTGAAATGTGCCAGGTCATAGTTATTGGGAAAGACATGGGAAGGTAGAGAGTTCCAAAGCTTTGACGTGTAGGGAAAGAAGCAGGTAGCAAAACGGCCCACCCTCGAGTTGCCGATGGTCTCCAAGATCAAGGAAAAATTCGACGAAAAGTGTTCAGCATATTTCTACGGTTCCTCATCTACTGGTTTACAGAGCACTGCCATGACTTAGGTTTGTAATTATATTTAAAACTTCAGCCACACAATCTAAACGCTTTTTACCAAGTCAGATACTGAACTCGGTGAACGCTTTTTACCACGCACGTTAAACTATGTGTAATGTATAACTTAACTTCCCGTCACGTCCTCCTTATTCTGTCACACAAGGCTGTGCCATGGAACCAACCAATACCTGAGACTCTCCATGCAGTCCGTCACGTGAGTTACAGTGAAAGTTGCAATCAAAGTCTTCTGTCTGTCTGTCAGTGAGCCATTTATGAAAGGGATTTTCGTATTCGTGTATAAGTCTACGTTCGTGTATGCTTAATTCGTTATATTTGGTTGCCTTAATTTGGTCAGCAAAAGCGACACACGAATGATCCTTCAAAGAAAAATCCTGGTGTGGTTCCTCATTTCCTTTTTTTTTAACAGTGATAATATGGGAGGGGAGACTCTCCAGCCCACGCTCTATGCTCTAGCCTTCAAGCCCTATGCTCCAACCTTCCTGTCCTGTCACGCATAAGATATCCTCATGGACAGCATCTGCAAAATATGATATACTTCGAGATGCCAAACTGGTGGCACGGTTCAAAAAAAAAAAAGTTTCTCTACTTCTTCAGGCTACTGTGATGGCTGGGTCTTCTGTGATGCTGCAACGGAGGACCTTAGTGCCTCAATCTCCTGTAGTAGGGCAGAGAGAGAGATCTACTACTTCTCTGAATGCTGAGACCATTTGGTAATTCAATTCCCATGTTGAGGCATTTAGGTATATACTTGGCCCGGCGTCTTGTTTGTTATTCTGTGGTTCGTGACGCCCGCCTCCGGGGTGTGTATGGCGAGCCTGATGGTACGAGTTAAGAGCTGCACTTTTCCCCCCTGGTAATGGTAAGCACATCTTGTGTGTGTGTGTGTGCGGTGAGCCCTGTGAGCGTCCTCAAGATGGCATCTGCCTTCGTGATCCCTTGAGCACGAGAGCACGACCCTTGGGCATGAAAGCACAACCCTTGAGCACAAGGGCACGACCCCTGAGGACAGCCCGTCCTTTGACCTTGAACCTTAAGCGTCTAGGTTAAATACCAGGTCATCACATCCACAGGTCGTGAGAGAGTGCTCAAGCACTTGAATCAAGTCCAGAGATCTTTATAACAGGGACAGCTCAAGTCTTCACCGTCAACTGCTTTCTGTGTCACACCGGCCAAGTTTCCATATCCCAGTACAATACTGTGTCTACTACACACTTTCCTCTCTCGGTAACTATATCTGTGAAGTGTCTCTCATTTGCTCTCTTTTGCTTCGTTTTCCGACCATTTACCTCGATGTTCACCAACCATGTTCACACACCATTACTTTAAACATAACAGATATTCTTCCTGTACTTAGTCTAGTGTTTTTGTTGTTATCCTTTTATAACCTCTTTCACAGCATAAAAGTTTCTAGTAGTCACACTCTAATATATATATATATATATATTATATATATATATATATATATATATATATATATATATATATATATTTATATATATATATATTCCCCTTCCGCCTTTACCTGTGTGTGTGTGTGTGTGTGTGTGTGTGTGTGAACATTATTCCTAACGGAACATTAATGTAAGTTATAAATCCACAGTTTAGAAAAGCGCTATAATCCTTCAACCTTGAAATTATTGACTCATAAACATGTTGCCCGCGAACGTGAAAAGCATTTAGATTTAATAGTGGGTTTTGTTATAGTTGATTATACCAACATCTTCTTGTTGATTTGATAATGTAAATAAAAAAAAACTTGTATGACAAAGTGAAATTACCTTTAAGGAGAGGAGAGAATTAGGACGGAAAAAATAGAATTTGGACAGAAACAAATACAAAGACGTGACACTTAACAGGAATTGCTTGTGATGCGGATCTATGAGAACACCACCGCCTGGCGGCAAAGGTGGGTACTAGCTCCTATTGTGACGCTAGGTGGCTAGGCTAGACTCTAGGCCGATGCGGAGGTGGAATATGGCGCAAATGAGAGATAAAATAATCCCCATGAACACCAGCATACAACTCAGGGCCCTTAGCCAAGAGAGCAGGAACATTTTTATTTCCTCTTTAGTTGGTACTCGAACAAGAAAGGGGCCAAGTTACATTAGGACGTCCCCTTCCTGATGGAGTGACCTAGGCGTCCTTGGAATGACCTGACCCTCTCTCTGTGAGGAGAGCCCCTCTCAGTCCAACAGCACGGAGAGAGGAGGTCAGAGCTGGGTCACAACGCCGGGACCTGGCCTGCCACCAAGTCGAGGGGATCGTTTGTAAAGACGACACCTTGTGGGGCAATTGCGTGTCGCTAGAAAACTGATGTTTGGACTCGAATCTGGTCAGGTGATGGGAGGCACCCAAGCTGGTGTTGTTCCTATCATATTTTCATCCAGCTTTACGACTCGTGAATCCAAAATATCTCACCAGTTGACACAAATTCAAACTCACTTGTCTTCTTCCTTGATTTGGGATTAGAACAAAGACAATTACGGAATCCGTTCGCGTGAATTTGTGCAATTTATTGTGGCACAGTTATGTTTGGACAAAGAAGTCCCGGTGGACAGCAATGTCTGCTATAGTACCCACCTCTGCCTCCAGGTAATTACCTGTTTGTACAGTACAGGGAAGGTGTTGCATATTCGTGGGGGCCCCATCTTGTGAACCTTCTCTTCTATCATACAACTTTTTTCAAACAGAGGTTTCTGTTTCAGTTTTCAGTTGTTTATTCCTTGATGGAGGACTAGGATCCCGATTCCTCCATCAAGGAATACACTATTGAAAACTGAAACTGGACCCTCTGTATTCTGTCGCATGTACTGTTTTGTTCTTAAGTTTATCGCATCATCTGCCACTCCTATACTGTAAAGATACTTTTTTTACATCTTTCTTTAGCAATCTCTTCTTCACTTTCATGCTGTGTTCTCTGTTTATTCTGTCCCTACGTCTTTGGAAGAATGGATTGATTCGTCTTTGTATGGAATTCTGCTTTCGCATTTGGCGTGGTTCTAGATCTGTTTCCTCACTTGACAGAGTTGAATCGAAAGCAGTCCGACTTGTAAACTGTCCCAGACTAAATTTCAAACTTGACCCCCTTGCTCTACGTCGCAATGTTGGTTCACTTACCCTCTTCTATAGGTATGACAAAAGTCAGCATCAAGCCTGGGCCCTAATAGAAATGTAGAGAGAATTAAGAAACGGAAAAGGAAAAGACAAGGGAAAGTATTTACGAATTTTTGAGAAAGTGTAAGACCTGTCTTTTGAAATGTGCCAGGTCATAGTTATTGGGAAAGACATGGGAAGGTAGAGAGTTCCAAAGCTTTGACGTGTAGGTAAAGAAGCAGTTATCAAAGCGGCCCACCCTTGAGTTGCCGATGGCCACACAATAATCATGTGACGCAGCAACTTGCCGGGTGTTGCGGGGTCTAGCCGGTGGCGGGGGCACACTGTCTATGCCATCAGTTTGGTAGAAAATTTTAAACATTGTGACCAAATTACATAACATGAATTCATTAGAGAAAATAAGCCCGTGTCATTTCTAACGTTGATCGTTTTCTATGGTTAGTGAAGGGTGGACTAACCTAGTTCAGGGACGCTGGTGGTGCAGGAGCCTTTACATTCGGTGTCTCTGACGCAGTCGCCAGTGCAGTTGTAGCAGACGCGAGCCGCTCCTGCCGGAGGAAAGGAAAAAAAAAAAAGGGAATTAGACAGCCTCTGTGATATATAAGATTCCCATGTCTTCTTATAATGTGATGGAAGCTAAAGTAAAGATGATTGAAGACAGCAAGAGACTCTTTCTGGCCTGATGGGAGTGACCTCTGTTACGGGGTCGATACAGAAATTCTACAGAAGAGGATGACATGCAAAGCGCATTCCGATCAACTTTTCAGCTGCTGGATACCCCGGTAGACTTTGATGGATATGATCAACAGAGAATGATGTAGTATACTCAAAGGCTGTATGGGGGAGGGGTATACTACGAGGTGGATACTCAAAGGGTGAGAGATACGGACGTATACTTGCGTAGGGTATATGGAAGGTAAAGGGAGGGAGTATACTTGTGTAGGGTACATACTTCAGTATTCTATCTACGAGCATATCTCTAAGGCTCCAGACGGCTACTGTAGAATTAGTTAGTAACTTAAGAAATACGTATTGCTGAGAAGTACATGACTTCAGGACTTTGTGTTACTCTAAATGAAACTGGAAAAATTTTTTTGAGGTTTATGATTTGGACGTACGAATGTCCTCCTAGGAGTAGGTGTGGTCTGGCTGTGACAAGGGGGGCCAGATCCCCCCCCCCCCCTGGCAGAGGTATTAGGGATTTGATGAATTATTCACGAAGAAATAGAATGGGTAAAGGTGTGTGTGTGTGTGGGAGAGAGAGGGGGGGGAGGGAGGGAGAGGAGCAGTGAGGGAGGGAAGGAGGGAGGAGGAGGCGACCCGTCGAACCCAGGTGGAAGCAGAGGCCACTTACCCAGGTGGAGGAAGGCCAGGGCCGCCACCAGGTACAGGTACGTCTTCATGATGAGGCCACAGTCTCACCTGAGGGAGGACAAGAGACACAACATTACTAACACAGCATTACTCGTTAACCTTAAATGGCTTCATTACCAAGACGTAATAATACTCGTTAACCTAACTAGCTTCAGAAAGCAACGCATCATCACTCGTTAACCTAAATGGCTTCATTACCGAGATATCATTACTCATTCACCTAATTAGACTCAGTTCCATCAGACAGTACCTGATTGAAATCTATCAGTCTGTCTTTATACCTCAGACAGGACCCAGCTCACAACACTTAAAACTCCTTTGTTGACTATGGAAGATATTTAATCATGCCGTGAGACGTGACGCTCCCTGTCTAGGGTTTGCTAGAAGGCAAAGACATTGCTATAAGTGTCTTGAAAGGGCCTAGTCCTCGAGCAGCAACATGGGCCCTGCATATACTTACAGAAGACTGTCATGGACATAGAACTATGCCTCCTCACAGGCAACTCAGGAGACTAGCTTGTGTACCTGCCTGACTAGGAACAAGAGCAGTGGTTTCCAGTTCTCTCCAGTGTGGCGTTCCTCTTTATTTATAAACTCCCGTTCACAAAAAGGATAAAGAACGTTTACGACAGGCAGGCTATGCCAGGGGACGGTCAGAAAGTTCATTGGCCACAATCAGAACTACGTTGGAACAATCAGAGTGGCAACAGCACATCCAGATCCGTTGCTCACACTCAGAGCTACAGAGAGAGGCCTGCAGTGATACATGTACTGGCACGGATACTGTGGCAAATCAACAGCGCCTACAGTAACCCACTGTAATCTACAGTGAGACATTCTTTTGGACTACAGTGACACAAGTCAAGGTTACGGCGATACTGTAAGAGAGACAGGATTACAGTTACAGGCACAGATACTGTGGAACATTAAGAGCTACAGTTAATCCACCTTAATCTACTGTAAAAAGACATTTAGGATTACAGTGACTACAGTGACACAGTCAGAGCTACAGTGATACAATCAAGGTTACAGTGAAAGAGACGTATAGACAGCTGACACGGGATCACTGGTCATGACATGTATGGTAAAATGTCTCGTGTCATGGCATATTCATGCCTAATCTCTGTCTCAGGTCGACAGCTTAGACAGCCGGACCTTCACAAAACCCCATCTATAAAAAGACGGGTTCGCCCACGAGCTATCCCCGTCCCATCGGTCAATGATCCAATAATCCAATGATATGTCTCTCAACAAGCAGGAATTCCTGTCAGGGGTAATTCAGCAACAGAATCAATAAATGGCATCGGCTGTTTTTCAGAGCTGATGTTTTGGTTCTTCCTGTTCCGTCAACACTGTTGTGCATAGAGTCACTCGAGACGGAGTAATTACGAGTGGGAATCGCCTCGGAGTAATTAAGAGTACCTTCATTGCATAATTAATCAGCTTGTATCACAGCCTTCTTGTCCTGCCCAGGACGGCATCGGCTAGAGGCGTTCCGTGTTCCTGTGGGAACATTGGTTCACTGGTCCACAAGGAGAGAAACGTTCCGTGGTCCAGGGAGTCCTCCCTTACGAGGAGGGTGCAATCAGACAGGGAATGAAGTCCCTACTAGGTAGGGGATCCCGGCCCCCTGGGACGTGATCCTGTGTGCACAGGGAGCTAAGCTGGTCCTCCCGATCCGTACTATACACTCATGAGATCTCCCCGCCAGCCCCTTGCTCCTAGAGAGAGAGGTAAAGAAAGTCTCTGTCGACTCCTGCTTGTAAAGCCTTGTGCGCCTTGCCTCGAAAGCAAATGTGGTATAGGTTCTCGACCACGCTTTCGAAATCTATTAGATTACGAAGGGCAACTTGTGCTGTGCTGCATGAAACTGCTTTTGGTGCAGGAGTCCACCTGACCCCCTCAGACGCGCCGTGATACAGGAGAGAAATGCCTCATATTTTGTTCGTTTTCATTCGTTTTACGAGTCGGTCATACGGCCAGAGTCAAGATGGATGCCTCATTTTGTTTTTCATTTGTTTTACGAGTCGGTGATGATACGGCCAGAGTCTTATGCTATCTAATTTACGACTGTTTTATTACGGTTCTCTCTCCCTCTGTAAATTAGGGCTCACCTCAGCTCTCTTGGCCAGGACTCGTCTGAGGACCTCATCCTAATCCCCCGTCACAGCTCCACCTCCCTCCTGCTTGACTACATTGTTGTAAACCTCCACACATACCGCTGCCTCACTAGTTCCCTGTACTGGCCAAGGTGACCAGCCCGGACACACACTGCCTCCTGACAACCTTGCCTTCCCACGCCACCTCCACTTGTTATTTTTTAACACTGAATGGACCAGCTGGACACACACACACAAAAACACCAGCTGGGAGAGGGCCGGACGCACTTGGCAACTCTAGCACGCTCCCTACCTGCTCAGGGGATGGCTGCTATAGTCAGGTCTGTGAAGGGCAGTTCCTCGCCTCGTGGGAACCAACCTCTCCTGCTCGTGAGGCGAGTGCGCTGTTGCCCTCGCTTGCACAGTTAACACAGATTCACGTGACTCTGGGTGTTCACAGGTGGAGGCGCGGGAGGCGTATGGCCAATGGGTGTAGCAGGGAGGATGGGTGGGTGAGTTCGGCTTCCCCCCACTGGCCCTACAGAGAGCAAGTCCCTGGCGGTCGGCCAACACCCCGTGCCTCAGGTGTGGCAGGGCGAGGGTTGGGGCGATTCTCCCGCCCAGACAAGTGCCTCGCCTCCTGCTTCCGTCGTCTGTCGTACCCACACCCGTCATCGTGTCTTACCCTCAACTGTCGCAGAAATGATAAGTCCCATTAAACAATTTATTCCCGAATCTCACCGTTAAATAATATGGTTATTTTGTCCGATATCGTGAATAAAGTTAGATGCCAATTTCGCGCCCAGAGACACCGGCACCGTGCCTAGAACAACGGGCATCATACACTTAAAACAAGTCACTATACCTAAAACAACATTACCATACTCAAGACAATCCACACCGCATTTACACTGTGCGTTCGACCTCAGAAATAGATCACCATCAAAACTGACCCCTTTCGCTCGCTAACAGCATTATCAAAGCAGGATGACATAGCAAACGACTTATAACATTTTCAGCATAGCAGACGGAGTGTAGCAATCCCAACATAGCTGCCGGAGTTTGGGGGGATTGTAACAGTCCCAGCATAGCTAACGGGGTTGTAACAATCCCAACAATAACACTCAGGAAGCAGCTCCAGGAAATGACACAGTGTTCTGGCAAAGATGGCCCACTCCGAGGTCTAGAGGAGCGGTGGTGGTTAATGCCTGCTGGCGTTTCTTTGAGCGAGGGCTGACCCTTTATACCTGAAGTGGCAATTACAGATGGCACTCCTCCGGTGGCATTCACAGATGGCACTCCCCAGATGGCACTAACCACCCTCAACAGACACATATAACCTGGGAGGCAGACCGACACTTCTCGCTATGTTTACTCCACTCAGACGAAAATACCAGCGGCACCCGCTCTCTCTCTCTCCCCCTCACCTGCCGACGCCTGTCGCATATTCAGCCACCACAACTCCCTCACACCCGCATCCTCTCTCCCTCCCTCACACACACACACACACACACACACACCAGTGTGGAGAGAGTGCGTTGCAAGACGTAGGAGGAGGAACGGGGGTGTTGTGTTACAAGCAGCTGTAAATAAAGTAGTGTCAAGGAGGTGTAATGAGAACAGCGATGAGGGGAACCCGAGTAATGAGGACAGTTAATGAGGAACGGGGATCCCAGCATCCTCATTTTACAGCACTTGATTATATTTTTTCTCATTTTTCCATTTTTTGCATGTCTTAAAGATATTTCTCTATTTCTAATGTAATTTTAGTCACACACGAATGTTCTCCAGCAGACACCATTGCATCGCATGGAGCTTCGCAAACTAGAACCGACGCGGAATATTTACTTAGAAAGTCTCGCTCCGTTCTCTACCGTGCGTAAACAACGACAACTATCTCTCATCACAGACCTTCCTTGATACGTCGTTAATATCCTCGTTAAACCTGTGTACTTAACGAGGATGCTGTGGCAACTATAAAGAGGGATGTTGACCACCAACCGGTAAAGCTTGTTTATCAATGGCATCTTAGCTTCGCCTCTTCCTTGTATACCAACTGAGTGTTCTACATCATCTATCTCATTCTTGTATCTACCCTGACGATGTGATCATTACACAAAAGTGCACTTGGGAACTTATCGTGTTTCACTTTCCTCGTGATTATCAGCAAACACACTTATTTATATGGACAATCACCGCTGGAAAGAGATAATAAGATATTAAGTATTTTCGTTTATCACATACTCAGACAGAGTGGGGAAAAAGAACAAGTGGTGGCGTGATTAAATCCACAGGCATACTTGAGGCGTGGCTTCATTAGCTAATCCCCGGGGGAGATCAGGTGGTCGGTCTACTGACCTGACCTGACAAGGCAGGGGGCGGTAAGATCTAATAATCTGGACCTGACCCTGATTCCCTCACTGTTGTGTGGACAGGTTAATCCGGGGGATACTTCTTGATAAATATTTCCTATAACAATTTGTCACATTTAAGTGGCCAAAGGACTTATTTACATTATGATCAAATGTGCCAAAGATCAAACATGATTCAGTTACATTTCGTTCGCTGAAGCAATTTGATTTAGCTATAATCTTAGCTCTTTCCTATTATAGCCGATGTGGTGATTAAAGGCAGCTTTATGTTGAAATAAGCCGATATTCTGGTGGGCCGTCCTAACACTATACGGATGTTGTGAGATCCTAGTCTCCAAAGCTTTCCCCGATTGTCCAACATAAAATCGATTACAGTCTTTACATGGGACCTTATAAACAACACCTGTATCATTTGATAGGCTATTTTTGATGAGAGCTTTCTTGATGGTGTTGTCATATTTGAAAACTACTTGCACATTAAGTTTTTTGAGAATGTGAACACATTCGAGAAAATTCTCATGGAAGGGCAGAACCAGGGTTCTTTATTGACTTTGACGTTCTGGTTTATTATTTTGGCCACTATGGAAACGTTTCTTTGCTGTATTCTGACGCTGGTTAAGTATATTGATTAGGTATCTTAGCTTCTGTCCAATGTGTTGAATCATTTTCACTTCATCATTTAAGAATTCAGGATCTGAAATCCTACATGCTCTCAGGTACATAGATACGAAGACCGATCTTTTTACATTAATATGATGATTTGAATGATAATGGACGTAAGACAGTGTATTTGTAAGTTTTCTGTAAACCTTGGTTTTCAAAGATACCTTTATCCCGAATGACCTCTACATCCAAAAAGGGTAGCTTATTGTTTTCTCTCTCTCTCTCTCTCTCTCTCTCTCTCTCTCTCAGTCGTTGTATATGGTCGAATGCCAGACCCGTCACCCGCCGCCGCCCCGTCAAGTATTCTAACTTAATAAAAAAAGACGACGAATGTGGCAGACATTACAAGGGCATTGCTCTCCCTGTCTCTCTCTCTCTCTCTCTCTCTCTCTCTCTCTCTTTCCTGGACCACAGCCAGGGGTGACCCAGGGCCGGAAGGATGGGCTTGGAGGGTGAAAACATGGTTGAGGGAGATTGGTCGATGGCCAGTAAGGTTGTGTTGGTGTGTTGGCGCCAAGCCGAGGAAGTAGAAAATGGAGAGGCGACAGAAGTTGTTTTTAATCCGGACGCATCTGCTGTATGTTATGTAACTTTGAGAGCGCAGTAGTATTGCAGAAGTGGCATTGCATGTCTAGATAGAACTAAGATAAAAAGGAATACTTTAAAGTGCTTCGACTACCGTGAAAAACTGGAATATCTTCTGGCGAATCTCAGCGCCATTTTATCTCAGTTGCGTCACTTGTAAACAAACCAGGTACTCGGGGGAAGGGGGGAAGAAAGGAGAGTTTGAGGATAGGGAACCGGCAGCCAGAAAGTCGAAATTCCAGGGGATAAGATGCAGAACCAGAGACGTTAGTGGATATGGTCTCAAATGAACATGAATTAAGGATCCTTCGGTAACATGAACACAACACGGCAGCGCTTAAGACGAGAGACAAACGCCGCAAACGATGAACCGAACGAGTGGAAGGAGAGACAGCCGAGGGGTCGGCAGAGACTAACAAAGAGACAGATCACAAAGACAAGGACACAGACGGAGGGAAAAGGTTCAAGTGCAGAAGTGGCGGACGACCCAGTGTAGGTGCCAGAGAGGAGCTCAAGAGCCTCACCAGGTCAAGAATCTCACCAGGACAAGAGCCTCACCAGCTCAAGAACCTCACTAGGACAGCAGCCTCACTAGGTCAATAGCCTCGCCATCAACGTAAGCTCAGCGTCATTAAGAGATTAACCACACGAGAGACTCAACCAGTCCAGTAGCGTGTGGTCTGGACACACACCTCGTTCCCTTACCCTCTTCCATTTCCTAGACACGCCCTCCTAGCCTCGTACCCACGCGAGGACACGCCCTCCATCCGCTGCCGCCACACCCGTATCCACACACTGCCAGCGCCTGACCTTTCCCCCACTGCAGTAGAGAACCTTTGCTTTCCATCGTCTCCAGACCGAGCGAGCGAGCACCCTGTAACCCAGGCCGTCCCTCTCCCACATTGCCTCCTGCCACTCTTCTCTCCCACCAGCCTCTCTTCCACATCCTCCCCCATCACTGTCTTTCCTGTCCTCCCACACCACATTCCTGTCTATGTCTCACCCTGTCCCGCTGCGCTCTTCTCCGTCCCTTTGCATGTACCTACCCTTCCCAGATCTTGAACTTTAGTTTCCTTTCCTTTCCTGTCTCATATCCTCACCACCGCCCCCTATCCCTCGGAAGACCAGGGCCCCTCCCAGCACTCGAATGTCCTCATGGCGGTATGACAACGCGGGTCGTCCTGTGCATTATACAAATCACCTTACGTAACACAGACCTCCCCGGTCGTCCAAGGTCGCCTAGGCTTGCGTGGCGAGCAGACTTCATGCTTTAGAGAAAGCTGTGGAGGAAGAATACTTAAACTCCCGTCTACATTTATATATTAAGTCATACGCTCTGTCATTAGGGTATATTATATCCTTGTAATATCTATAGATAAGTCACAGCAACGTTTTACGTAAGGAAAATGAAATGTAAGTTAAAAATCTTCCTCGGTGTTCCCTTAGAGAACATAGTTTACAGTGTCTGTGTCCTGGGAAGTGGTTACTGGGTCATAGATGACACCTGCTCGTGTCACATTGTTCTGATCACATTAGATTCGACCAGATTACATGTTCGACTCTTTTGATCTGTTGTAGTCCATTTCTGTCCTCTTGATTCAAGAGGTTTTCTTCCTTCTTTTATCATTCATCCTTTATGTTTAAGCACTTTCTGTCACCCTCTGCTGTTGTCAGCCTTAAAGTCTTCACTGCCATTCTCTTAGTACACTCTTCTGTCACGTCTGTGGGTCCGTCTGACTTCAGCCATATCTCCTCCATTGGGTCTATGCCACCTGTTTAGGATTCAGTTGTCACCAAAGCCATTCAGAGACTCCAACTTTATATTAACTTACAGTGGTTAATTATGATATTTTGATGTTACTTAGGGCTTCCTAACCTGGCCTACTCACTCTCTTTCAAGTGATGGTATCTGTTTCTTTCGCTCTCTCTCTTTCGTCTGGAGTAAGTTCCTGAGTCACTCCTGCAGATGAGCTCTCCGGGCTGCCTCGTTTCGAGATCCCCCCCCCCAAGACCCACCCACAGATTTGCCCTCTAACCTGACTTAAGATAATGGTCCGTCTCGTTGTGTTTCCCGCGTCATCACTCATGGACCCTCTCACCGTGGTCTGTTGGCTCTGTGCCACAGCTGGTGCCGTTTTGTTGGCCCTGTGCCATAGCTGGTGCCGTTCTGTTGGCCCTGTGCCACAGCTGGTGCTCTTCTGTTGGCTCTGCGCCACAGCTGGTGCTATTCTCTTGGCCCTATGCCACAGCTGGTGCTGTTCTCTTGGCTCTATGCCACAACTGGCTCTGTTCTGTTGGCCCGATGCCACAGCTCGGCTTGTTATGTTGTCTCTGTGCCACGGCTCAGGCTGTTGCGCAACTTCTCTCACAGTTCACGCTCAAAATCCTTCGTTCCATTTCCTGGCAGAATGATATTTCTCCTCGCCTCATTATCCTCCATTAATAACTCAGTTGTCAACATGTACCTCGTCGTATATAGATGTCCAGTACACACACACATACATATACATTAAAGCAGTTATTCATTTATTCATATATGTGTAGCCTAATGTATATATGATCCTGAATGTTTATGAAAGAACTGTATCAAGTCGACCACACTGCCTCCGTTTGTCTTCCTCGTCGACCACACCCACCCATACACACACACTCAGCTGGACCTTAGACTTTGGGGGGTCCTCTCGGGTCGATAGACCACCTTGGTCAGTCGAGATTTCATCTGTTCCTTCCAGACCACAAGGCTGACAGCATGGCTACCCCTCCCCCCTCCTTACCTTGGATTCGACTGAGGGCCAAGGATTTCCCTCACACGTACCCGTCGCCCAAGACCACCAGAAAAAGGTTCAGCTTTCCCGACGAGAAAGTCTTCCTCGCCAGAGCAAAAATTGCTCCCCATTTCCTCTAAAGTCTCTTTCTCCCCTCCTCCTCTCCCACGCCTCACTCACTCTCTGTCTTTCCCCCGCTCCATCAACGCAGTTTACGTAACAGAGTCCCTGGTGGGAGGGGGCTGAGGGGTGGGGGGGTGCGTGGGTTTCCGACCGTGTCAACTCTAGCCACACCAGAAAACGTCCGGCCCAATGAAGACAACCTCGATAGCCTGATCGGCTGCCGTCTGCTGCTACTTTCCGTAGCGCTTTCTCCTCTCGAAGAACTTGACCATCTTCGTCATCAGTCCGGTCTATATAAACTTAAAGGTTGTGATCAGGTCACCCCTCACTCTTCTCTCTTCCATAGTGGTGCATCTTCAAGGCCTCTATAACATTTCGCTTTCAACTTGTCTTTCTTTATTCTGATACCGTCTAAGCTGCTCTCCTCTAGACCTCCTCTGTTAGCTCTCTGTGCTTCTCTAGGTGCGGTAAGCAAAGCTGAAGAGCATATTCTATGGGCTTCTGTACGACGCGGAGAACTTACTGAATATTTCCTTATCCATGAACTTCAACGCAGTTTCAATATTTGGCTGAGGACAGTTGGCCTCCTTAACTATTCTCCTAAGATGGAACTCTGGCCACTGTTTGAGGACGATGTCGACTCCTCCTAAGTCCTCGTTGGCTTATATTTGCTAGGGTTGAACTTCATCAATATTGCGTCAGGCGAACTTTGAACTCTTGCTCTGGTCCCCTTGTAAGTTGACGTAATCATCCACTCTCTTCGCTCGCCTCATGACCTGTGCGTCGTCTGCAAACATATACACGTAAGAGTTACGTAAATAACTTCTGGGCAAGTTGTTTACATTGGTCAAGAAATGTGATGGTCCCAGAACAGAACCTGCTGGTGGCCACAACCCATTTCAGGAAAGGGCCTCTGATATGTGTTCTTTCCTCTGAGGGAATCTTCCCCTTATTCTTGCCTGGCGATCCGGCTACTGAATTAACCTCCCTTGCGGTCCATTGTCAAATGCTTTCCGGCGGTCCAGATACGAACAATCCACCCATCGTTTCCTTTCCTAAACAGAGTTCACTTTCTCGTAGAAATCTAACAGACTTGTTGCACATAACCTCTTCTCCCTGAAACCGTGTTTATTCACACAAGATATATCTCGTCCGCAGGAAGTCATCCATCCATTTGCTTCCTAATTATCTTTTCCAGTACCTTACAGACTACAGTCGTCAGCTCAACGCCTCTTCTCACTCTCCTTTCCCGTAGGAAGGTGTGACGTTTGCCCTTGTCCATTCCTTTGGTATTTGATCTTTCTCTTGCGATACCTTGAGCAGTGTGTGTGTGTGTGTGTGTGTGTGTGTGTGTGTGTGTAACTAAACTTATTTGTAACTGTGTATGTGTTTGTAAGTGTGTATGTGTCTACGTTAAAGTGAGTAAGCTATAGACATGAAAATCTAATGACGTCCATATATATCTGCTGTGTATGGAAATGTGGCAGAAGGCTTTAGCCAAGTACAGTGCAGTGAAAGGTATGCAAATATCGCAAGTCCAGGGACCCCACCACACAAAGTCTAGGGATCCCATAAGACAGTGGGGGCACCGTTACACAAGTCTAGGGGGCCCCCACAAGGCAGGGGAGAAGAACGTAGGAGCACTTTGCCCAGACCCCAGACACACCCGACAGCGTCCCATAATCAATAGTTTTCACTCTTCCTCGAAAATCCCCGAGCGAGTAAAGGAAGCAGACTTGACGGACTCCCTTTGGGTACATTCCTGCACGATTGTGGGCGAGGAATTCTTCCCTCTTCGCCCTAGAATCAATTACATGTCTTTGCTTTTTTTTTTTTTTAAATGAGTTCGTTGAAGCTTTAGAAACACAGACACGTATATAAACTATTGACTTTTTCCGAAAGAAATTTCAGTGCCTTTGTGACTCAGGAAGTTTCTTAAGTCTTTTCGTTTGTTCTCGTTTTCTGTATCAACATTGACAATATCCGTCCTCACGAAACCATTTAACAAGTGTTTGTGACGCTTCGAAGATTACTTTAGCCTTTCGTCATGTCATGAAATTAGCTCCGTTTGCCACGAAGTCCCTCTCCTTAACCTCATTTGCATGCACAACTGCTGTAATATTTTATGTCATGAAATTTTTGTTGTCCAAGTAATTTACAACCAGATACCTCAGCCTAGCACGCCACCCGGACCTCAGACGCCTACACGGCTTGTAATAACAGTCCTTCACCACGCCTCTCCTGTATGAATGAGTTTACCTTCAAATTCCTGATGTTGACATCGTTTTCTCTGGTGTTTTTATCCAGCCTAATTTTCTGTCATGTCATAAACGTGCATCATACTAATTACGTTGGTTACAGTTATTTTTAGTGCGCCGTTTTAATGGCTTTGCTGCATTTCCATCCAGTAAAGAGATAGCTAGTGTAAGAGTATTGCGACGTCGAGTATTCTGTGCAAAAGATAATAAGTACTGAAAAAAGATATTCGATAAATTGAGATTGTTTTCTTAAACTTCCGGAGTTCTTGTAATTATCAGAATAATGGAGCTAGACAAGAATTTGTAAATCATCTTAAATACATTCAGATCACTTCCCTTACTCTTCTTTTTTTTTCCCTTCTCTATGATTCTTTCCTATCTCTTCATTCATTCCTTCATAATTTTTTCCCCTCATCAAACTCTCATTTTGTTTCTCCCGCCTTGCCATCTCCCATGTCCATCCTTCACTCCCCCATTTCTTTGCCTCCGTCCCCTTCTCCCCTTCACCATGCCCCACACAGCCAAAGGGAAGTCCTGCGGGAAACGTCCTGCCTGGCTCGCAACACAAGCGGGATTTCCACATGTCTTCATCCCATACGCCAGTACGGCGCCTTTGGTATCGACCGTCACCCCAGCACTAGCACGTTGTAGCTAAGACGCTCCCCTTCCTAGCAATACTGGGACATGGCTAAGACTCCTCCTAGCTCTCTCTCTCTCCTCTGTCACCCACGTGGGCACCGAGACGACCACCTCTGGTGTCCCTCGAGTCTCTCTCTCACCTGCAACTCCTCCCTGCCTAACCTGGCGAAAGAACGCCAGCTCTCTGGTCACACGAGGAATTTGAAAGAATGGCCAGGGGGAACCTGAGACACTGTGGTAGGTATGATGCAGATAGCGAAGGGCATTTCTCTTGGACCTATTGCATCACTCACTACAAACGAGGAAGGACCTTAGACTACAGAATGTGAGTTAAGAAACTCGGGCTGACCCACGGACGGCGGGACCAACTTCGCCCACGCCACCTCCAGACAGACTGTCCAAACACTAAACACAGAAAACAAGGCAAGCGTAAGCTCATCGTGCACGAACACATGCAGTAGGAGCTCCTCCCCCACCAGGCCTGGGGAGGCCGTGGCAACGCAACTACTCTACTACCGCTACGCCGACTACACCGTCACTTACAGCAAGTCACAACCAAACACTACTAAACCAAACACCACCGCTTCCTCCAGCGAGGGAGGCACATGCGTCATAACACCAAGCGAGGGGGACCACAGGCGGGCCCAGGACGTCACTTACCGGATGCAGGCCACAGGAAGTGGAGGGAGCAGCAGCGTGGTGCCGACACACACGGGTGGTGTTGGACACTGGCGACGTAGGGTGTGTGGGAGGAGAAGGAGGAGGAAGAGGAGGAGGAGGAGGAAGAGCAGCAGCAGCAGGTGTGAGCGAGGAGCAGGTATGCGTGTGCTGGGAGCCGTGGTACCAGACTGAGTCTTTACACACGACACACACCCACGCCAGGCGTCGTCATACTCTCGCTAGCCACTTGTGTGTCCCTATTGATCTTCGTCATTAAGTAACCCACGCCCCGCCCTGGATACAGTAGCGGTGGCTCCTCTTCCTGCCCATACACTTGGTGTGCCACGGGAAGAGGGACGGGGGCCTACTCCTCCTGCCTACTACCTCTCTCTCTCTCTGCACCAGGAACGCCCTGAGGGAAGTCACTTGAAAGGTAGCTTTGCGAGGGATAAACTCAGACCGTTGCGTAATATATGCCATTGGCCAGAGACGCCGCCACTTTGGCCACTACATCCCACGTGAGGCAGCTAGGCAACTGGACCAGCCCTGTGCACCATCTTCCTGGCATTCTCTCTCGTCTGGCGATTGCTTAACTCAAACACAAGTGTGGTTTGTTTTACAGCCCCACTTTCTCGAGTGCTGTTCTTCCAAAGGAACAAAATTACGTATATACGCCTTTGGGTCTTTCCCTTCAGGATATAGGTTTCCTAGCTCGCTGTTTACCCAAGTCGGAATTAAACACACACACACACGCACACACACACCCGACATAACTCCATAACGAGAGGTTAATCGGCAGAGGAATGCGTCACCAGACGTATTCTGTCGATACGTCGGATTTCGTCTAGTTGCTGCGCACTTCCTGAACTTGATCTTGCATCTCTGCATTTGTTTAAGGAAGGAAACATAATCGTAGACGTCGTTTGTTATTTTCTGTCCTTTGAAACAGGATAGGACGACCCTTGAGTACGACCAGACGACCCTCGGGTATGATGATGGACCTGAAAACCTTAATGGTGAGGTCACAGCAACGACCCAAGGGTCGTACCATCATGACCTTTTGACCTCCTTCACCACAGGGGTACAGAGATGAGAGACGTGGTCGGCCGAGCACCATTTAGGACTTGGGAGTTTGAGTCATTCGTGAACAGAGAGAGAGAGAGAGAGAGGGAGAGGGGGGAGAGAGAGGCATGAGGGGAGGGGGGATGTAGCCTACTGTATTGGTCTGTATTCATGCAAAGTTACAGCATTGCCTTTCTCTGACTCAGGCTAACGATTCAGTCGTAAGACTACTCTCCTCATATAGCTGACGTCAGCCGTCTCTTCAAGCCAGCTGAAGTCTCCCCTCTCCCCAAATTAGCCGACGTCTCTGCTTCACCCTCCCTCTGCCCCAGTCAGCTGACGTCTCCTTTTCCCTCCGTCAGCTGACGTCTCCTCTCCATTAGTCAGCTGACGTCTCCTCTCCCTCAGTCAGCTGACGTCTCCTCTCCCTCAGTTACCTGACGTCTCTTCTTCCCCTAGTCAGCTGACGTCAACCCTCCTCCGAGTCAGCTGACGTCTCCTCTGTCACCTGACGTCATCCTCCTATTTACGTCAAGTAATTCGTTGTATGTTTACCCTCTTTTTTTCGTACAGTATTCTCGTCTTAACTCATTTTTCTCGTGGATGAGACACAAAGAACTAATAGAGAAGGTCACGAGGAGGGCGTACACACACACACACACACACACACACAAGGTTGGCTATAATCAAGACCCATCCAGACGATACATAATGGGAAGGATAACTGTAGAAAAGAAATGCCTATACAATCCTCTAAAGAACTTTAACGACCCAGGATAAACATACAGCGACATCAGAGAAGGAACCATCGGGATGGTACACACGAAGCAGTGAGAGATGCAGTTCTCAGCAGAAAGGAAAAAGTAGTGATCATAAGGAGATAGATAGCGGAAGGGAGTAAAGCACACCTGTAAGAGAAGCCTTCTCCAAATGGTTGGAGGTCACAAGTGGAGTACCACAGGGATCTGTTTTGCAACCGTTGCTCTTCTTGATCCGTATGAATGATTCGCCTGAAGGCGTGGACTCCTGTCTGAATGTGTTTGCAGATGATGCAAGGGTCGTGAAGCGAAGAGCGAGCAGGATTGCTTCATCTAACAAGGGGACCTAGACAGACACCGAAGTCGGTCTGATCCATGGATGATGAAATTCAACCAAAGGAAATGTAAAGTAATGAGGATGGGACATGGTGAGAGAAGGTCTCAGTATTAGTATTATTTAACAGGAAACAAAGTTTATGATTCTGTGTGTGAGAAGAAATTAGGAGTCGACATCGTCCCTAACCTGTCGCCAGAGTTCCATATTGGGCAACCGCACTTAAAAGAAGCACAAAGAGTTTATAGAGAACGTCCAGAGGAGGGCAGCAAGGACGGTAACACAATTAAGAGAGCTGAGTAACAAGGAAAGGCTGTAGGCTTTAAATTTTCCCCACCTTGGAAGAGAGAAGAGTGAGGGGTGACCTGATCACAACCTTTTAAGCTTGCAAAACAGATCGGCGACGTGAAAAGTGAATAGCTTTTCGATAGATGTAAGGGTAAAGCAAGAGCAAATAGAGGACATAACATGAAAGTAAGGAAAACACTTGTTCAAAATGACATAAAGAAGTACTTCTATAGTATAAAAGTGGTGGATGAATGGGAAAGAATGACTGAGGACATGGTTAATGCAGACACCGCACATAAATTTAATGTTATATGAGAGAAGAGAATTTTCATGAGATGGGGGGCCCCACGAGTGTAAAACTCCCTCCCCCCGTAGAGCACAAATAGGTAATCATAAACACACACACACACACCCACACACACACACACACACACACATTAGGCACACCCAGTCCTTGGCGGGAGACACTAAGTACGAGATATAAGACCCAGAGAAAAATATGTAAAGAGTCTGTGTTGTAAGAGCTTTAGAGCAATCAGCTCTGTAGCCATCCGAGAGAGCACCTTCCCTGAGTCCTCATTTTATTAGCCCCGTAGTGCAGTGGGATAGACCCTGGGATACAGAATGGTCCCGGGGTGAAGCCAGGGTACAGTATGTGGCCCCGTGATGAAGCCAAGGTACAGTATATGGCCCCGGGGTGAAGCCAGGGTACAGTATATGGCCCCGGGGTGAAGCCAGGGTACAGTATATGGCCCCGGGGAGAAGCCAGGGTACAGTATCTGGCCCCGGGGAGAAGCCAGGGTACAGTATACGGCCCCGGGGTGAAGCCAGGGGTACAGGAGAGACGGTACAACATGACCCCTGTCGGTGAGTAGGTCGTCCCTCTGATGCACAGAGAGAGAGAGAGAGAGAGAGAGGGTCGGGTTGGCCGCTGGGATTGTGTTGCCTATTGATCAGCCTCAAAACCCTGGCCCTCCTCCAGCACAGACACACACACACACACACACACACCTCGCCCATCCCATTCTCCGACCACGCCTCTGTTGCCTACGCCCACGTCTAACGCCTATGCCCAACGCCTACGCAATTGCACCTCGCCCAGTTTCCGTATTCCCTGACTGGTGTTTCTCTATTTTACCGGCCACCAAGTCTCAGGACTTACTCGTCCGTATTTATACCACGCCCACCTTCGCTCACCACGCCCACCGTCTCATACTACGCCCGCTTTCCTGTCAGCAACGCCCCGAGGCCCCAAATTCCACTCTCGAGGATGAAAGTCTTCGCCTCCCTCCGTTCTCTGACCTACAAGGGTGTACCTTCCCCTCGTATTCCCCCATCCCCCAACTCCCCCCGATACACCACCCCCCACCCACCCCCCGTCTTATTGATGTAACTCCCCCTCCCCCCTCCCTTCGCCTCCAACCCCCATGGTATTGGAATTTCAGTTATGTAATGTGAGCTCTGCCTCCCTTCGTCGTTAGCCGTACATTCCTTCGTCGCCAGCTGTGAAGAGTCTTCGCCACAAGCTATGCCATCCTTGGACGCACCGGTGAGAACCATTTCTGTGCCACTTCGCTACCCACTTCCCTCCTGAAGGCTCCCGGAGACAGTCTCTTCCCCACCAGGTTTTAAAGATAACCCTAAAATATCTCTAAGGTATCCCTAAAACATCTTTAAGGTATCATAGCTTACTTCAGGCGCAAGATGAGGGTGTTCTGAAGCCAGTAGGACTGCTTGTAGTGTAGTGGGTTCCTGAAGCCTGTCGGACAATGTTTGGGTCTGAAGTTCTTCAGGTCGGCGATATGGCCTTCAGCACGACTCCACGACTCCTGTGGGGTATACGACGTCCCTGGGCCTTTGACTCGATGACCCTTAAAGGTCGGGTCGAAAAGGCCCAAGGCCGTCATACCCCAAGGGGGTCGCACGACTGTGCTCAAAGGATTGCAGTGTCATACGTGAGGAGGCAAAGTCACGCAATACCTGAAACCTCCTCCCGGAAACACCCACCTGACTTGAAGCGCTTCGTCATTATCATTTTGCAACACCCTGAGACAACGGGCCTCCAAAGTGCATTCGTCCAAGTCAGTGACTTGGTCACCTTGATGAGGAATTCTTTCTTTGACTCTGAATCGACTAAAGATAATGTATGATCCACCGATACCTTTTTGTCACAGTTCACTGGAATTATCATAATTATTTTCACTTATAAAGGCGGTGTAGATTTACAGGCTCTTAGGTGGCAAAAGAATTTTGATAATCGATAAGAGCAAATTTTTACATCCCTGAAGTAAAAATAAGAAGGCGAACTACGGTATAGATTCTCTCGAAAAGGTGAATGAGGGAAAAGACTCGAGTGTAATAATCTCTAGTGACCTAAAACCACCTACATGAGCTCCTCGAATAGAGAACATCAAGAGTTCGAGTACCATTACGTCTTCATCTTCCAAATCTTCGTCAGTAGCGGCGAAGAGGCGTATTTTGATGTCATCATATCCTCCAGTTATATAACTCAACACTGAAATGAATAATTACCTTTCGGAGTTTTCTTCATGGTGCTCGTCGACCTGCAGGAGGTTTTAACTGTTTAAAAAGGCACTAGAAGTGATATCTATCTTCTGCACGTTCCATCCGTATCATAATCTTCCTCCTTATGGCTCTATCGTCGTCTTAGGAAACAAGATTTTTTTAACGAAGTTGAGGCTTATTTTTCCCCATTTTCTAATTTTCATTCAGGTACGTTCTCTGTGATTTTCTTTATCTTTCTCCGGGAAATGTGTCTCATCTGGCCCTCCATCCTGAGGGGACTTGTGTGTCCCTCCTCAAACATTCTTCTCTACCCTTTGTGGAATGACACACACACACACACACACACCGGTACAAAGAGTATATAACAGGCTATAAAAAGTCGTGTGTTATATATACAGACACCAGAGCAGCTGGTAAATGTGAGAAAATCTCTCTCTCTCTCTCTCTCTCTCTCTCTCTCTCTCTCTCTCTCTCTCTCT
>JAYMFT010365453.1:0-22324 GCA_038088735.1 Panulirus argus
GAGGAGGAGGAGGAGGAGGAGGAGGAGGAGGAGCAGCAGCAGCAGCAGCAGCAGCAGCAGCAGCAGCAGCAGCGAGTGCACAGACTTCGGAAGCAGGTGAGGAACAGAAGTTTTCTCTGTCCCTCTCGTCTCTTTCCTCCCTCCCTCACACTGCGCTGGTCGAGACGTGAATAATGACTGGTGTATAGATTTACACACTCGGCACTTGTCCTTAACGCTCGGGCAACCTACAGACGCCTAAGCTAACTATGTTCACGTAAGTCAGGGTCACGCGGTTTGTTAACATCGCCCGGGGTTGCAAACGAACCACGTCCATCATTTCTCTTCAATATTTTTGGGGAAAAAATTTTTGCCCTGATATTCCTTCTATGTGGTAAGTTTTTACTCCCAAAAGGTCAAAGGTCAAGGTCATGAGGTTCCTCTTCTAGCGCTGTAGACCGACGCAGGCGGGACCTGACCTTAATATCTGGCGTCGCCAGTTATGGTCAGTAATAATTCCGAAATTATCACTACCATTACGATTATCACCGCCATAATCATTACCAGTGACAATTAGCATCACTGAATAATTCCCACTCATACCTCGCGCGACACGTGCGTGTGAGTCACTGTTGCCTGGTGACGACGCCCGATGACTTGGTGACTGCCATCGTCGAGGGGTTTATCCCCCCCTGCTGCCACCTCGACATACGAGAGCAAAGGCACAAGGAGGAGCAGTAGTCATCACCAGAGGGAGCGAGAGTCATCAGCAGAAGAAGCAAAAGTCATCAACAGAAGAAGCAAGAACCAGCAGAAGAGGAAACGGTTATGAAATATGACAAAAAATCCTGAAGTTATATGTAACATGCAAATGGAAGGCCATAAATTTGCATGACCTACCAGGAACAGATGAGGTTACGTACAGGGACGACAGCCGTGTGATGAACGAGACATTAAAAGAGCAAAACGACCCAGTGTTCAGCGAGGCGACAAAATCGCTTTTAAGATGAACGGCCCCAAAAAATTCCCCCTCTCTTATACACGGCAGATCTCACCACCGCACCGTAAGGGCTTTGAAAGGGCCATTGAGAGATGTTCCATGCATGCTGCTCGAGGACTGGACTCCTGGAACCATCTTTATAAAGAAATACGAGACATCGCTAGCTTGAGTGTGGAACAACTCCCTAGAGAGAAACGCTTGACTCTGGCGTTGTTCCAGAGAATCTCAAAGTGACCCACATCACCTCATCACTGCACGGAGGACGAGGCAAAGCAGTTACGAAAATCTTTCCCTTTTCTATAGGTATTACTTTTGCTTTTGCTCCCGAGAACTGGCTGCTTGTGTGCCCCCACCACTAGCAAGACCACGGAATACTCGGCAAGCTGCTGCGTCACATGATTATTGTGTGGCCATCGGCAACTCATGGGTGTGCCTCTTTCCCAACACTTCGTAGCTTTGGAACTCTCTACCTTCTCATGTCTTTCCCAATAACTATGACCTGGTTCATTTCAATAGACATGTTTTTTACTTTCTCAAAAATTTATAAATACTTTCCCTGTCTGTTTTTCCCCCTTTCTTAATTCTCTCTATATTTCAATTAGGACCCAGCTTTAATGTGGACTTTTGTCTGTGACTAGAGCCTTTAACATAAAAAGAAAGTATTCCAAAATCCGAAATACTTCTGGTCCCGGGCATTTCAGATAACGGATACTCAACCTGTAGTAAGTGAATGAATAAAATTGTAGATTTATTTAATATATATTCTTATTGAGATATATTTACCATCTGAGAACCTCTCTCTCTGGCAGACGTGGCCGCCAACAACTCACCGCCGATCCTGCGCTCCACCAAGGACTGGATGGTAACGGAGGATGAGGTGGTGGGCGATGTGGTGACACGTCTTGTTGCCATTGACAGGGAGAAAGACCCTGTTGTTTTCACGCTGGAGCCACAACGTCCAGGAGATACAGTGCACCAGTATTTTGAAATCGATAAGGAGAACAGAGTGAGGATTGCCCGACCCCTGACTGGAATGGTGAGGAATATGTTGTGGATTAGTTGGAGTAGAACAATGTAAGGTTAGTGAATGTACTGAAGGTGGGGATGAGCTAATGCTGTCATCATGTAAGGTATGTCGATGGATGTGTAGAGTGTGAATTGTAGTATGTAAAGGAACATTATTGCATCACCACACTGTTCAGCTCATTTAGAAAGTCCATTCCATCTAAGTTAGAACACCATCCATTTTATTTAAAAATTCTCCTCTCATTTCCATGTCTCTCCATCACATCCTCATTAAAATCTGTTAATTTTTCTCAGCCCACTTTCAAGTTTTAGAGTAGTCATTTGCAAGGTCTGCACCCTGCCTTTCATTATCATAGTATGTGCACACCCACCTTCCTGGGTTGGACTCCTTTTTCCATTGGCTTCAGCTCTCTTGTCAACTCTCAGTGTTATTCCAGACTTAACTTGGAGGTTCAGCAGCTTGCATACTACCCTCACCATCGTCTTTAAGTACTCTTCCCACGTACAATAGAGCATAGGTTTTAAAATTTCCAGCTCTTCACACTGTCACAGTTTATATGAAACATCACTCTTGACACCTCTATTATTTACCACCTCTTTACTGTGATTAACACTTATTTCTTGCTTCCCTTTCATTTGTTGTTAACTTCTCAGAATTTCTTTGTTATGCATTTCTGTCTTTTCATGCATTACTTTAGCATTGATGCTTTCTCTCATTTAATTTGCTTCCCATAATCTTACAACTACTTACATTTAAACAATGAGCAGCTACAGAGAACATATCCCTATTCTCCCATATATTACTTGTTACTCTACAGTCTTGTCCTCACAGATCCTTTTTACTGTAGAAAGCCTTCCCTACTTTCAGTGGCCTTTCTTACATTTATATAGATTGGGATTTCAAGTAATTGTTACTGTCCTCCAGCAGATATCCATATCATAGACTTTCAGGTCTTCTGTCATATGTCTTTACCATGAACTCCCAGTATTTCCAGCCTGAGGGACATCACTGTTGACAGAGTATGAGGGGAGGCTACTCCTTTAACAACTACTGCAGGGGACTGGCTATGGAGGGAGCTCTGCTTAAGGGAACACATAGAAGCAGAAAAACCGAAGGAAGGAATTTGGGAAAGTAGAGATTATGCCAAACCCTGTCAAATGCTTAAGATTTGTTGAAAGCCACAATGAAAGACTCGTCAAAATTTCTGAGTGAGGAAAAAGTGAGGAAATCTAGATGTGACTCATTTAAGTGAAATCACTGGTAGATCTTGCACTGCAAAAGTCAGCTTGGTGATCAGAGAAAAGGGAATAGGATTCTGAGAGTTTGAGAAAATGAGAGTTATGGAGAGTTTCAAAGACTTTGGAGATAGCAGACTCAAAAGCAATGGGCAGTAGTTGGAAGGGTTAGAATGGTATCTTTTCTAAAGAATGGTTGCACCAACACATGATTCCATGAAGAAATCGTTATAGTTTTGAGACATAGACAAAATAAGCAAGTAAGGAACAGAGCTAGCTTGGAGGCACACTCCCTCTTAATTCAAGGAGGTATGCCATATGGGTTGTATGCTGTGTCCTCTTGAAGCTGGGAGTCCTATGAAGACCCTGTGTGAGGAAGATATAGGAGAAGGCATATGTTTAATGGTAGGAAATAGGGAAGAGGACTAGTTGGGGATTCATTTAAAGTAGTTAGAGAAAAATGAGGTACCGAAAGGAATGACATGAAAATTGGAGTTATCTACCAGTTTATCAGGTCATAAGAGAGGGAGAGGAGAAATGATGAATTACAAAAGTTATTGGAAATACTTTTGTTTATGGACCAGAAAGGTATAACAGTGGAAGGATAAATCAAATCAGAACACTTTCTTTTTTATGGAGGAGTTCTAAACTTTACAAAGACCAGTTTGCATTGATTCCAAGGAAAAATGAAAGTGAAATGGGATTCAAGGGAAGGAAAGAGTTTCATTGCCCGACAAACTCTACTCTTTATGCAAATGGCAACAGACAGGAATGATCAAACCATGATTGAGGGAAGGAAGATCTAAAAGAATAAAGAATATAAGTTTATATGACACCCAAGATGATTTCTGCTATGCACTCAGTACATCTTAAGGCATGTAGGCTAGAGAAGCAGTACCTGCCCCAAAGAGAGTTGATAAAGAAGCTGTTCAGAGATAACTGAGCTCTTCCAAGTTGCTGCTAGACTTGGCAATTTGAGGGGGGGGAGTTGGAATGGACATACCCAGTTAGAAGTGATGAAGATAAGATTGTTGTAGATGGACCCTGAGAGACAGAAGTAAAAAGTGATTAGTTCAAGGGTTTTAAAATAAGAAAGAGATCAAGTGTCTTGGAAGAATAGTTTTGATGGTTGGGAACTCATGGTGGGTGTCTAATTATTTATTCCTATTCATTAAATCAGGAAAAAGGGTGGGTCTTTATTTTCATTTTTTTTCATGTTAATGAATTATGTTTTAATGCTCCTGAGGCATCTTTATTTTACTGCTTTTTATGATTTTTCTTCCCCAGTATTGTTGCCTTGGTTGCAAAGGTCTGTTTTTTCCTTTGCAACGTAGTAATATTCTTTTCAGATTTTTAGCTTTTAAACCATGAGTTTTAAAGTTCTGTCTTTTCTGTTACTCTGATCCAGGCAGGAAATGACACCAGATCTTACATGCTGAGGGTGCGGGTTGATGATGGACACACAGATCCAGTCACAGAGGTCAGACTTCAAGTCTTCAAGGCCAGCAAAGAAGGTGGAGGCAGCCAGCAAAACTTTCACCTGAGAGATTTAGGAGGTTCAGGGGCCTTTAGAGTTCACTCTGATAATGTTGGCCATGGAAGCTTCACAAGACAGAACATTCCTCCACTCAGCTATCAGGATCCTGAATGTAGGTTACTGTTGGAGAAAAAAAAAGTTGAGAGAGAGGGACAAAATATTTGTGTAGCAAAGGGAAAGATTCACTCTAGATACAAACTTTTAACTATCTGCTTTTTGCATTAATTGATTTTTACTTAGGTTGTTCTGTTTCAACTACTCTGTTGCTGGAGAAATGGTTCTCATTTTTCTTGCCTTTTATACCCTCTACTTATGGAATTCTCTTAACTTCTGAGAATTATTTTTTATTAACATCATCATGATCCCATAAGAATTTTCAGGTGGTTTTCATGTCTCCCTCTGTTTTGCTTTCTTCCAGCATGGGCAAATTGAGGGTTTTCCGTATCTTTTAACTGATTCCACTTAGTTCAAGTATCACTGTTCCATTCCTCTGGACCTTCTTAACAAGCTTCATGTGATTTTTCACAACTAGGAGTGGACATGGCAGCAAGTGGAACCATGCAAGTGGATGCGAGTCATTAAGTTGGTGAGGGGGCAAAAGTTCTGAAAGCACTGAGGAATGTGGGGAAAGAGGGGTCACGATCTGGGAGAGCAAAAATGGGTATGTTTGAAGATTTAGTAGTCCTAAAGATGTTATATAGATGCAAGGCATGGGCTGTAAATGAGAATGTACAGAAGAGGGTGAATGTGTTGAAAGTGAAATGTTTGAGGATAATATGTGGTGTGAGGAGGGATGATTGATTAAGTAATGACAGAGAGAAGTGTGGTAATAGGAGTATAGTTCAGAGAGCTGAAGAGGATGTGCTGAAATGATTTGGATGTATGAAGAGAATGAGTGAGGAGAGGCTCACAAAGAGGATATATGCATCAGAAGTAAAGGGGACAAGAAGGGGAGACCACAGGTGGAGATGGAAGGTTGGAGATGATAAGAATTTGAGTATTTGGGGCTTGGACATGTGGGAGGGTGAAAGGCATGCATAGGATAGAGTGAATTGTAATGATGTGGTATACAGGGGTCAACAAGTTGTCACTGGGCTGAACCAGGGCATATTAAAGCAGCTGGGGGAAACCGTGGAAAGGTCTGTGGGGCCTGGTTGTAGGTAGGGGGCTGTGGTTTCAGTGCATTACACATGAGCAAATGAGGCCTTTTTTTCATCTGTTCCTAGCATTACCTTGCTAGCATGGGAAATGGTGAACAAGTATGAAAGAAAGAAAAAAAAAAAACCTGAAGATCTTTATAACAGAAAAGGAAAAGGGCACTAGAAATGATAGCTGTTTAGCAATGCTTGCCTCTGTTGTGTGGTGGGAATTTTGTTAAGATTTCAAGTTGTGATACACCAAAGGCTTTGAGAGGTTATACAAAAGAGCATCTTCCTGTCATATGGTAATCCAACATGAAAGCTTAGGTAACAGTGTCATTACTTCAGAACTGGCTATCTACATGTGCTTTCCCAGCAAAGGAAGACTTAGATTTTCAGATTTTGCTGATGATTTGTATCCTGTAAAGATAGTGTTTCTGCCATCAGACGTAACAGCAGTGACCCATCTCTTGGATCAAGGTGTGATTACTACTGAGTTTTTCTATTTAGGGCTTTTCTGTTTAGGTTTTGCCCTTGAAAATTTTCATCTTGTCTTTGCTGTCCGAGTGGTACTCTGCCATTCATTTCACTCATTTATATCTTTTTAGTCTGCTTTTATCATTTTTTACACGTTCACATCTATTTGATATCATTTTTCATATTCTTTAAGATTTCATGTCTCTGTACTGGTAATGCTATTTTATATATTGATTATTTGTGTATTATGAAAAATATCTCTGTATAATTATTGGTTATTTATACGATATGAATAGATAGAGTCAGTGTACTTCTCAAAATTTGAATTATTTAACCTAGTTTTCCTCATTTTACTGTAAAATTCTAGGCATGACCTAGCTCGATCTGAGTGGGCAGTGGAACACATGATAAATCATATGGGATGTACGAGCATGTGATGAGTCACGTGAGAAAGCAAAACACATGGTTGATATATATTCAGTCACATACAGCATCTGAACATGTAGTTTGACACATGGGGCTTCAGAACTCATGATTGATCATATGAAGCAGCAGAACATATGATTGGTCCCACATGGTAGTGGAACACATGCTGGATCACTTCAGGCAGTAGAATATGCGCTGGACCACATGAGACAGAGGAGCATATGCTTGATCACATGAGATAGTGGAATAGTCTTCTATCACTTGGGGCAGGGAAGTATTTGTGTGATCACATGGGGTAGTGGAACACGTGCTTGATTACATGAGGCAGCGGAACAAGTTCGTAATCATATGAGACAGAGTAACGTGTGATCTCATGGGGCAGAAAAGCATATGTTCAGTCAAATGAGATGGTGAAACATGCACATGGTCACAAGGGGCTGAGGCGGCATATGTTCCATCCCAAGGGTTAGAGGAGCTTGTGCCTGACCGCATGAGGCAGCAGAACATGTGCATTATCACATGGGGCAGTAAAAAACTTGGCCAGTCATACAGGGCAACTGAACTCATGTGGGGCAAAGGAAAGTTGGCATTTACATGGTTCAGAAAGTATGTACTTGATCACATGAGGTAGTAGAATACATTCATGTTAGTATAAGGCAGTAGAATGTATACCCAGTCACATGGTCAGTGAAACACATTATCACTGGGACTGTGGAACACAGACATGATCAAGCAATGCTTGAGTAATCTTATATCATGATCACTTGTACCTTTCAAGTGCTGCCCAACAACTGTGGCATCTATAGCTTCTCCATAGTAGAGTATATATCTGCTTTCCTTGGCCTTTTTATTAAACCATGGTTGTTGTCTCTTTTCTCTTCTGTGACCCCCCCTATCTCTTAAACCTCCCCTCCCCTCTCCTGTAGGTCATACAGAATTTCATTTAACTGTTTCCTACATTATCTATGGTAGATTCTGTCATTCCAAGTTTCATGGACTAAATTGTCAACTTGCTTGAAAGAATTTATTGCTTAGCCACAACATTTGTTTGAGAAACATGGATCCCACACAGAGCTGCGATTTGTGCACATGGTTTTGTTGAATTGTTTAGCATGCCTGCACTTTGTACATCACACTTTTCTTTTCAACTTTATAGCATTAATTCTACCTGTCACAAAACCCCTCATTCCCGAGATGCAGCTTCTATACTGAAGACACTGAGCACCTACTCCTTAATTGTCTAGCGCTCATTCCACAAAGACAGATACACATCACCACACTACTCAACCTGTGATCCTGCTCAATGGACATGGCACTGCAGCTAGCCCATAATAGGGGGTCCTAAGGCAGGAAGTTAAGGTAAGGTAAGGTACATATACTGGTTGTAACCATTTTTGACAAAGGTGGTTTCCAATAATTCATTCTTTAAGTTCTGTACCTTCTTTATTACATTTGAAATGTATAGTAGGGATTTTAAGATATTTCCAAACCAAAGATCCAGAAGTATACTTTTGATTCTTTACATTAAACTCTGAGGATATACTGACGTACTAAATCTCTGATAATGTATGTGTAATAAGGAAACACTGTTGTTTCTGTAGGGACCAAATTCAAAGGATATGCAAATGCCTAATACTGATTAATTACTTTACAGATCCATTCATGTTCTTTTCCATCAAGTTTAATTTCTCCATTATTTCACCCAACATTTTCATGTAACAGAAGGCAATATTGATGTTAGACTTTAGTAAAATGCACATCCTGGGTTTTCCCCACTCATCAGTCTCACTTTTCCATAATCTCTCTCTCTTTCTCTCTCTCTCACAGCCGTTCCCCCCTTACTCATAGTAAAACGGCCATGGGTGGTTCGAAGTGATGCACCATTAGGGACTCTAGTGTCAACAGTAGTGGTTCACGATCCAGCTGAGGAAAATTACAACTTGACCCTTCAGGACCCACAGAAACTTTTGCATTTGGATCCTGATTCAGGCAATGTCACTGTTGCGTATCCTCTCTTACAGAAGGTAACCTATTGGAATTAGTTTTGTGTATGGAGTCAGTATAGTTTGCTGAATTGTTTTTAAGCTTGAGGATTAGGAAGAGATAAGCATGATTTGTTTACACACATTTGTATCATAGAATCTTTTAAGGATGTAAATTGATACACACATGGAAAATATCTATATCCAAAGAGATCATCATCTGATATCCACAGGTTGGGAACTACTCACTAATGGTGAGAGCATCAAATCATCATGGACCAACCTCAGAGCCAGTTGTTCTCCATGTATTGCCTCCACTACCGCCAACCACATACTCTCATAACCCTGGAGTAGGCACCAAAACCCAACAGGACCTACTGGTTGTTGGAGGCAATGTACACACTACAAGCTTGGGAAATGGTTTTAGGCCATCAGTTGGGACATCTACAGAACTGCCAGGTAAAGTGCCTGAACCTGACATCAGCCTGACAGTCATTCCTATCATGGTTGTAGTTGGAGTGTCCCCGCTTATCATGGTCATATACTACTGCTGGCGAAAGCAACGTAGGAAAGCCCTTGCAGAGTCTAAGGTATGTGTAGCTATATTCCAGTCATCATAATGTCTAGAAAAAAATGTTTTTTCCGTTAAATGTATATCAGGTTGTTCATATAAATGCCTTTAAGAATTATATGATCACAACACCCCAATTCATCTATGATCCTGATCCATATGTTCATATCATCAGGAAAGTGCTGTTGTATACAGTGATAAGGGTGAGGAGGCAGCAGCAACTGAGATCACACCTGTCGAGCCACGACAAAGGTCTGATGGGAGTAGCAGAAAAGGCAGCACTATACTTAGGTTAGCAGCATTGTGGCAGAGGCGGGCACAAAGCAACAAGTATGAGGACACCATTTTGGGAAGCAGAAACAGAGGGGTATGTCATCAGGCAAACATTGTCTTCATGCACATAGAATAGTTTTGTCAACTGCTTTATAAGTGAATTGTGAAATGACCTTGCATTACATTTTGATTAATATAAGTTTAGTTAAAGTACTGAAAATAATATGAAAAGCATTTATCTCAACAGAAAAGAAAAATAAGTGAGCTTTCAGCTACAACAACAGATGTGTGGGAGTTCCCTCGTCACCATCTGAAGGTATTGGGCATCCTTGGAGAAGGATGCTTTGGCCAGGTAAATTATTAGTTTCTCAGTAAATAGGTTACAACTATACTGTGGATATAAGAATTCTGTACTTTTACACATGAATTTAAGAGTATGATTTGGGGAAATTTCAGATCCTTTTGTTGTGCCTTGTATGTAGGGCAGGATCATGCCTGACTTGGAGGGGATGCATGTGGAAAGATTGGAATGTAAAGTAACAGCATTAAGTGAAATAATGCAGTATCTGTAAAAAGACATGATTTGAGACTATGAAACATATGGTAAGGAATTTCATTGAATAAATTGAGTGAATGTTAGATGGGATAGCACATAGAGCAAAACAAAAAAATCATTTCAATGATAAGTTAATGGAGAAAGAAGTAGTAATACAGGACTTTAAGAATATCTGTTTGCTTACCTTCAGAACACACTCTCCAACTCTCTCTGCTCTCCTCCCTATTATTGATGAAGATATTCACCTCTGCAGGTGTGGAAGTGTGAAGCAGTTGGTTTGAAGGGTGAAGGATCCATGCTGGTGGCAGTGAAAACACTGAAGGAGTCAGCCGGAGAAAGAGAGCGACGAGATCTCATCCAGGAACTGAAAGTCCTCAAGAATCTTGGTCACCATACTAATGTTGTATCACTTTTAGGGTGCTGCACAGAGAAAGGTGAGTTTTATGTTAAAGAGAGATGTGAAAATAGAAACAAAGTGAAAAAACGTATATGTATTTATTTATTATTTATGATTACTTCTGGACTAATTTCTGTGAAAGAGATCTGATTTTACCCAGGACTTTTCCAACGGTTCTTGCTGCCAAAGGCTGCACTACTTCCAGTCGTAGGAAAATGTAGACTCCTTTGGAATGAGAGGTTCTTTGATGAGACTTTACTGCCAATGTTACAGCATTGCCAAAGATGACTTTCCACTTGAGGTGTAACCTTGTGCAGGCAGTTTCTGGTAACACTGATGTATATAGATGAATTACAGATAAACAGACGGAGTTAGAGGTAGAAACAGAGACCAATAAAAGAGGCAAAGTGGTAAATGTGTTACATCAGAAAACATAAGACAGACTCAGAAATTCTAGTCTCTTTTGCTTTAAAAGAGATCAGAAATTCCAATCACTTTGGCTTGAATTGCAGATCCAATCTTCGTAATCTTAGAGTACATGGTGGGTGGAAAACTACAAAGCTACCTACGTGCATCACGGGCAGATACAGCCTACAAGAACTTGCATGGCTCCTCCTCCTCCCTCACTCCAAAGGACCTAACAGTCTTCACCTACCAGATTGCCCGTGGCATGGAGTTCCTTGCACGTAATGGGGTATGTCTAGCTTTTTTTAGTTACCGTTCTTGATATGATGCTATAAATGCCTCTATAAGCAGTTACCTGGGGGCAGGGATGGCTTTTTATGTTGCTGGTTTTATGGTTTATTAAAGTTAAAACCATGGTTTTTGGGTTACTTATTTGATTTTGGTATTTATTATTTAGAGTAAAATGCTTGACTGCAGGTAAAACTCTAGTTTTCATTCATAACTTGAGTAAGCATGAATACCTCATAAGTAAGGTTATTATATATGCTCTGACCTGATTCAAAGGTATAATTTTGATGGTTTGCTTTTTATCTTTGATTATAAAGAATACTTAGGTAACTATGATTGGTGAACTTTTCTTTCATTTGTAGCACATTGAAGAGTTATCAGAATAATGTGTTATTTTGAAAACAACATATTTATGACTGTGGGCAGGTACTCATACTTTTTGTTCTTTATGTATTGGGGCAGCTGGTACTTAAGAATTGTATTTAAGGCGATGTAGCATATATATTAAGGAGAAATAACAGGTGTCCATTTGTTGTAAATAGAATTGGAATAAAAAATGCAGCAACTTGTGGTTCCACTAAAAATGTTAATGTAGAAATTATTTCAAATGACTTTAGGTTTTAGTACTTTGCAAATTTTACAAAATCAGTCCAGTATGGTAATACGCTAGTAATTGACACCTGTCTCATCAATCCATGAAATTCTTTATCAAATTTTGAGTGAAATTCTTCTGTAAAGGTTGTTAACACCTTTTACTGTGCTCTCTTACTGAAAATTTTGATTGAATGATCCTCAATTTTTTTAGATGATCATGAGATATGTGATCATTCATATATGGTAAAAATAATATGTTCACAGTCGCCGAACAATTTGAAAATGATCGGTCTCTCCTTAGACAATGCTCTGATTTTTTTCTTACAGACGGCTATAAAAGAAATAACATTAGGCTAGCACTTTGGGTAGGAGGCTCAGAAAACACTGCTCTAGAGTTGCCGTACGCCAGTGGCGTATTAAGGGTGAGGTAGTAAAGGCTAAGAGTCAGCACTGTAGTTCACTCGATATGGAGACTCTTTTGCTGAAACCACCCACTTGAGGGAGTGGAACAGGTTTCAGATATATAGATAGATAGATAGCATTTTTCCTTTTTCTATACATAGTTGCATCTGTTTTAATGAGGTAGTATGAAGAACAGACAAATAATGGTATCAATTGCACACATTCACTCTCTAGCTGACATTTACTAAAAAGAGAGCCCAGCAACCACAGCTGAGCCTCACAGATTATTTTGTGGTTTACCTAGACCATTTCATATGCCTTGCTTCAGCCCATTAACATCACCAGCCCCCATGTACAACACTGATCTAGTTTATTCTATTTCATGCATGGTTGTCACCTTCCTGAATGTTCAGTCCCCATTAACCCAAAGCCACTATTTCGTGGTCTCCCTCTTCCCCTCCATCCTTTCACTTCTGACGTGGAGACCTTTATTTTCCTTTTTCTTAATCCTCTCCATATGGCCAAACCATTTCTGCATACTCAGATGGCCTGTCAGTCATGGTGCGCTTACAACTACACCACTCGCATATAGTCTGCGGCTCTGATGATATTTTTGATGCAACAGTGACTTAGCATTGCTGCATGTTGGTAAGAATGAGAATAACTTATGATTATTGCCATTAATGATATTGTTATTGTAATGAGATTATTGTTTTTTGTGTGATTTGATATGATAATGATTATGCACAGTTGCTTTCCCTACCTCAGTGAAGTGGTCTCAAACACATGATCAGTAACCTCATTCATATAGATTTACTCGCAGTCTTTGATGTATCTTGTACTGAAACAAACCTACCATCCACAGCCAAGCCCCATAGACTATTTCTTGGTTTATTCTAATTGTTTCATATGCCCTGGTTCAGCTTACTGATATCACGTTGGTCCCCATATATCACATTAACTCAGTTAATTTTATCCTTTGCATAACTCTCACACTCCTGAATGTTCAGGCCCCAGCACCCCAAAGCTCCCTTTACTCTATCCTTTTATCTCCTTTTTGGTTCCCCTTTCCCCATGCTCACTTCACTTCTGACACATAGATTCCCTTAGTTAGTTTTCCTTCACTCATCATTTCCACATTATTATTATTATTATTATTATTATTATTATTATTATTATTATTATTATTATATTGTTTATTTATATTTTTATATATTATACTTGATTGCTGTTTCCCCGAGTTAGTGAGGTAGTGCCAGGAAACAGACGAAGAAAGATCCATTCACTCTCATACACACATATATACATACATGCACATTTATGCACAGTACACACATATACATGCCAACATATACATACACATACATATACACATTTATATATATACATATTCATACTTGCTTGCCCCTATCCATTCCTGACGCCACCCCGCCCCACAGGAAACAGCATCTCCACCCCGTGTCAGCGAGGTAGCGCCAGGAAACAGACGAAAAAGCAACATTCACTCACACTCAGTCGCTAGCTGTCATGTGTGATGCACCGAAACCACAGCTCCCTATTCACATCCAGGCCCCACAGACCTTTCCATATTATTGTTATTTATTATTTTTATTATTATTATTATTATTATTATTATTATTATTATTATTATTATTGTTTTTATCAATATTATTAATATTATCCTTGCATTTTTTATTGCTTTATAGAAGCTATGTTGTTTCAGGTTACTGCATCATTTTCATTGTTCCCTTGCATGTTTTGCTACATCCCTTGACTTTTATAACACATTAAGGTTTACTGGTTTGTTTTCTGTAGCACCTCTTTGGTAATATGAATTACCTGCAGTACAGGGAGAGAGTTTTACACACTAAGGGCCATATATCTTGATCACTATCTATCATACAGCTTCTTGAATTTATGTATACTGTCTGCATTAACCATGTCTTCAGTCATTTTACTCCACTCATACACTTTTCATATACTATAAGAATACCTCTTTACATTTTTTTCTTAACAAGTGTTTTGCCTAATTTCTTGTTGTGTCCTCTGGTTGTTTCATCTCCACAACTTTCAAAGAACTGTTCACTGCCTATGTCATCAATTCATCATTGTTTCACCATTTAAAACATCTAAACAATATTTATTTCAAAGCCAACGTTATGTTTTGACTAACAGATTTTTTTGTGAAAAATCTTTAATATAGTGTATGCTCCTATGTTGTAATCTCAGGCCAATCTAAGAGTTATAATAATCATTTTTAGACTTATGTTTTGCCTGAACATCACTGTAAGAGTTTTTAAATTGTAATGCATATGGTTGAAATGTCAGTTTAACTGTTTCAGATCATCCACCGTGATCTAGCAGCAAGGAATGTGCTGGTGGGAGAGGACAAGATCTGCAAAGTTGCAGACTTTGGGTTTGCCAGAGATGTAGCTAACAATCACATCTATGAGAGGAAAAGTGATGGCAGGCTACCCATAAGGTGAGAAGGAAAGGGATGATATCGATTAGCATGTGAGAAAGAAATGGGAATTATATTGTCTGTTTGTATTAGAGGGATAAGGTAATAATCCTCATCTGATGAGAAAGGTATGGGATGACTTTGCCTCTTTATTTGGTAAAAGTGTACCCATTAAGGAGAGGTATGGATAGCATCACACTGTTTTATCATTTTAAGAAAAAGATGATGATATTGCCAACAAGATGATGGTGGAAAGAGAGGGACTTGGTCTCAGGTTAAGGAAGGGATGGAATGTTAGTTTCCATCAGGTCGGTTAAGAATACGGTTGTTGTTATGCATTAGTGAAGGAATGGAGTAATATTGCTTATTAAGCAAGGAAGGAATATGATACTGTTTATGCAGTGAATATCCTATTTCATCAAGTGATTTAGTGATGCTTCCCACATGGTAAGAAAGGTTTGTGAATGATGTTGCATGATGGTGCCTATCAGACAGAGAGGGAGTAAGAGTTATATTACTCATCAGGTGAGGATGTTGCATTTCTTTCTAAGATAACAGGGTGATATTTTCCATCAGGTGAGTTGATGATACCCAGAACATTACTGCTAATGAGTTAAGAAAGTGATGGAAGGGATGTCACAATTCAAGAGAGGAGATGATCTTGGTGATATTACCCCTTAGAAAAGGTGTAATATTGGCGATGGGTTTATTATTACTAGGTGAGATGATAATGAGAATACTATTGATGATCATTAAAGGAAGAGATGGCAATATTACCAATTTTATTTGCAGGCAGTATAGGATGATAATGCATCTCAGAAAATGGGATAGGGGTGATACTATTCAGCAGGCATTAGATTTTGACTATTCAGGAAGGTTGAGGTGAATATGCCTATTTGGCAGAGTTGAAAGTTGTATTCTTATCCACCTAGTACTGGCAGGTTGGAATATCTTTCACCTTTTTTCCATAATTTGTATAAGAAAAACCATTCTTTTCACTCAAACAAGATTTTGGGGCTCATAGATACCAACTATTATGGATAATAATGATAAAGTAATTGAAGAAGGTCTGCAGTATGATTTTTCTTTGTTAGGTATCATTAAACATTTTACTAGTTTGAGGATGGGTTTCAGCAGTAAAACATTTTCCTGATATCTCCACACACATAACATGTTTCTCTACTTCCTTCACAGATGGATGGCACCAGAGTCACTTTTCGATAACATTTTTATCACCAAGTCTGATGTGTGGAGCTTTGGTGTTCTGTTGTGGGAGATTGTTACTCTGGGTGAGTACCAGAAGAGGATAATGTTGTAGCATTTTGCCTCAAACCAGCAGTTTTATTTTAAGAATGTCAGTACTTTAGAATGTGTAGAAATTGCTTACAGTAATGGGTTTGGTTTTTAAGAGAGATTCTGCTTTCCTCTATCCTGAAGAAACTCAGAGGGCTTTTTGAAGTATCATCTGTTGTGGCATATTGTCACATTTTGACTTCCAGTATGTCATGTGGTTGTTTTTATACATCTAACTTAACTCATGAGCTATTAATTGTAACAGGGTCAACGCCATATCCAGGAATGGGGGCAGCTGAGGTTATGAGGAAGGTAAAGGAAGGTTACCGCCTGGAGAAGCCCGATCACTGCCGTAGGGAGGTCAGTACCTCTCTATCTATCTATAATAATTATAAAGTGTTTCAGTGAGATTTAGGGAATATATTAACATTGAGTTAAATGTTTTTGTTTTTCCTGTCATATAAAAGCATGACATATCGTCCTATGCTGACTTGCCTATGCCACTGTATATGATATATGATGGTAAGATTATAGCAATTTTAAGTAATATTGGCCTCTTAGGCTATCAGTCTTTAGATGTTATACAAAAACCCTTCCTTAACTCACATGCCACTTGTTCCTTAGTCTGGTTTTAGGTTGTAATGAACATATTATTCATTACACAGTTTGCACATCTACCAAATCCATCAAACATATATCATGATTTTCTGTTTTTCACTTTTTTTTGCCAATATTTAGTTATCTCCATGTTGTGTGAACCAGTATTTGATTTGGACATAATCAATACAAAGTAAAAATAACCTAAAGTAAATGAGCATGAACCTTCAAGATTCCTTTATGATGACAAAAACACATTCACTTTTCATTAGATCTGAAAACTCTTGATGAGCTGTTTTCTGTTAAAAACTTTTTTCATCAGTTTTTATGTAATACTCTTTCTAAAGGTCATAGCGCTCTTTCATAGAAATTGATTCTGGGGTATTAATGAACTTGAGTAAAATGAAAATAATGAACAAGAATTTCAGTACTACCCATTGTATAGCACCACCATACTGAATTTTGTAATGGCAAAATTCCTGCTGGACCTATTTAAAATAACTAATTTACCTTGGGTCAACAATAGAAACAAATATATTTTTCAGCCTTGACTTTCTGGTTTTTAATACTTCAGACCTAATATTGATTGGTGGTGGTATGTAGAGGAGCCTTGTAACCTGAACCATACAGAACACCTATTTCATTCATAGGTTTGAATGTATTTGATTCTTTAATGTGTGACTCCATAAACAATAATACTAATTAAATGGTACTATCCACAGTTATACAACATCATGTACTACTGCTGGGACAAGGACCCCAAGGAAAGACCCTCATTCACTGAGCTTGTCCACACCCTAGAGGGAATCTTGATGTCTGAAGTGGAGTACATTGAGCTGGACCGCTTTCCAGACCACACCTACTATAATGTCATCACTGAGAAGAATGACGAACTGCTTTAGCAGCACAATTAGATACTTGAGAATCATAGATTTGACCAATGACTTCTGTATTTTTCCTTTCTTTTATTTATTTATCTTCATATTTAATATTTTTCATAGGGGTTTGGGGTTAAGATTATAGACAATAAATGCCACTTTTCCTTATATTAACAAATTATACAAGCAGTTTAACTATATGAGAGCTCTGTTTTCTTTTTAAACAATTTTGTTTGATTCAGTACATATTTATGCACTGTATGTATTGAGGTGCTAACTTTCTCCATTGTCATGATAAGCCAGAAAGATATGTGGAGAGGTTATTTACACTTTGAATTTGATATAGTAAAGACTTGTTACTGATTATGCAGTTGTTGCAGATTTCCATATGTACAGGTCTTGCAAGTGAGTATTCAACAAACTAGTGACTAGTTGATCTACAACTGCTGCAGTGTTTTAACCTTTCCTTAGGAAATATTCTTGTTATACTCAATGTGAGGACTTTCTGACTGTCATTGTGTTTATTCACTGGAATTGTGCTCAGTTGACATAAAAATTTTGCTTTGTAAAGGTTAAATTTTACCAATAGATATTAGTGTAGGATTGGATCTATTAGTTCTCCCCTGCCTACAAAAATGTTTCATAGATTTAGGGAAGTTTGAGACTATTCTTCAACTTAATCAGCCATATGAGTGTGAACATCTCCGTTATGACTAGCACAGTGCTCATCTATCTATATAATATGACTTTACAAAAAATATTTTCCTTGCTTACATAAACGTATATATGATAGTGATGTAAGAATTTGTATGAATCAGTAATGTGACTGGCCCTGCCCTTTGTAACATCATCAACAGTCAGAATGGAACTATTACAACTCAAGGACTTTGATGGTCATATATGTTATGATAGAAAATTCTTTTAGTCACATGTAACTACAAACAAGATGCTGGTATTGCTATAGTCACTTATTTTAAAATGTATGAAATAATAAGTTCCTCTTGCAAGCATTAATCTAATCAAGGTCAGACCAGTAATAAAGTTAACTTGGGAATTGTGTCTCCACCTTTAAGCTGTAACTTCATATAACAGTGATATCAATATACTTCTCATGCACTCAGTGAATGTCTTGACAAGTAGCAGGTGCTATCTTAGATATAGGTCAATGGATCCCAATCTCTTTTTGCTGCAATCCTAAATTGACAACCAATAGGACCTCCTGAACCTCAAGCTCATGATAAAATTTAGATATATATATTAGGGCCTTGCAGATCACAGTTTTGTTAATTGAATCATTCCTAGATATTGATATTAACAATCAGATCAACTATACAGATATAGATTGTGGAATATATATACTAACTCAATTTCATATCAAACAGAAAAGGGTTTCTTTATTTAAACTGAATGCTTCAACACACGTTTAGTAATGATTATAAAAATGAATCTTCCCAAGATTAAAAGACACACTAAATCTTGTTAAAGAATAAACACTGTATTTGCTCATGAGGAGAAGAATGATACAAATGTGTAATAAAATTTTTGCGCAGGAGGTAGGTCCTATTATGTAGACTGGATTATAACTTAATGAAAAGAGAAAGTGGTTTCTTTGTTTACAGAAGTGTACTTCAAAATTTGATGGAAGATAATTATACAGGCTAATGTTTCTGAGAGAAAGCACAAATTAATTTGTTTTGAGAAAAGAGGAAAAAAATCCCCAGCAACAAAAGATAAATGATTGTACTTGAGCATCTGTAAAAAGAATGGAATAAAAATATTCCTAAAGGAAATAGACTCCAGCATATAGACTGAATTAAAAGCAAATGGGAAATAGTATCTTCACTCACAAACATGTGGTTTAAGAGAATGTACTTGAGAACAATGCACTATGTAGCTCTTTCTAAGAACAAAAGACTTAATTTATTTGAACATCAGAAAGTAATATAATCGAAAAATATTGATTAAAAGCCCAATTTAAAATTGAATTGTATCTAAAAGCTTTGCTGGGCCCTAGAGAGGTATTGATATAAACATACATACATATATGTAATTATAATGATTATTTTTTCACCTTTTTACTTGTATGCTGGGGTAAGGAGAGAAGAAATTAAAATCTGTTGATCAGCATTTTCACCTCAGTCTTTTAGAAACTTTCCAGCATCAAAAAGCAAAAACAATTGTAGACCATTCTCCCATGACTTAATTTGGTTTTGACCAGGTTGGGAACCAGGGACATAGATGTTAATTTTAAGATCTATCATTCATGCAGATGTGAATTCAGGAATTTGTGCTGCATACGCTGTTTTCAAAGGTTCTGGGTAACAAGTTCATTTGTAAATTTAAAACTGCTTTTTTTTTTTTTTTTAGTTTTGAGGTAAGGTTGAATTTTGGATGATGTATCATCATGCTGTATGCAGGGTCAGATTTACCCTGTTCACCACCCATAGGCCAGTTTTTCAAAGCCACTCTTATCATATTATAAATGGACAGATCAAGTGTTGGGTTTCAATCCTGTACATTTACCAGCTTTACATAATATGATTTTTTCCACAGTATTGAGCATGACACAGTACTTTGCTACAAGAATTTGCTACACAACCATCAGCTGCTGCCATTGGCTGTGGCCTAGTTGGCATATTTAGAAATCTGTCCCTAACTCTATGTGCTTTGCTGGGGATACACATAACAGATTATTCTTGAAGGGAAGTGTGGGCTTCCTTCAAACAGTCATTTGAGATGCTGTAGAATGTTTGGTGCCTATTAAAGTACTGGAAATATAACTCTAAGCTCCATTTAATATTTTCACAGTTTTGATGAGAGGTTTCACCATGTTTCTTTTGTGAAGTATGCTTAAACTTTATACATCTAGCTTCATAAAATGTTTAGAATAAGGATACAGTCAATACTTCTTATTACATTTATTTTCTAGAAATTTTTCTGTAAAACAGACTTCAGAGAGGATAACTGTGATTTCAGTCATGTAGTAGAGCCCTAATCCCTTGTCAGAGGATGTAATTAATGATTTAAGGTGCTAAAGATGGGATCAGTTTGCAAGTGCATCCCAAACCATTAAAGTGTCATTTATTTGTCAAAGTTTTGTCAGTTGACATTCAAAATTTTTGTCTTTTTTGTCTGAAGCATTTTACATAATTGGTGTAATGACTAAGTATCAGTGAATGATATGGTTAAAGTTCTCAGTTTTAATAAAGCTGTAAGTCTGCTGGCAGAGTGCATCATCACTACACAGGGAATCATTAAAGATCCCTCACTGGTAAAGAATGGTTACTACTTAAGTGAGGAACTTGAAACTTGTTACCTCTGTTTTAGATGTGCTACAGTCCTGTTACATACAGTTAGTGGTATGAGGTTTTATGCATAATGACTTTCTACTTGGTTAGGAAAAAAATGTTTAGCAGTTATCCTGATTATTGCAGTGGTAAACCTCAGGGTGATTGTGGATACCACCGATGTCTACTCAAGGTTATATGTATCATAGTTTTCACATGCACATTGCTTTTGTAACCTAAAGAGAGCTTTTGTATTGTAATGTTCCTTGGACTTATGATACTTCTTAATACGAAGACTTCTGTTAAGTTTTGCAGGCATTGAGTATTTCATCTGTTATTGCTATCACTAAACTTCTTTTGTTTCATATTGCTCACATGCACTAGTGACTCATTGCAGTCATTCTCCTTGGTCCCCTGTGGCAGGAAGGAAGAAGCCAATATTGATATTGACGTATTTTGAGAATTATTGTGAAAATTAAGTTAGACTTGACATTAACATATTTTGAATATTGCAATGAAAAGTAACATATATCTCGGCTGTAAGGTTTGAATTAGGTTTATAGGTCCAATGATTTTTAGAATGCTTCACCAATTGCTAGTAAAACATACGTGAGGATGGTATTGATTGATTTCTAAAATTGTACCACCTATTACTAGGAGAAATTAGGTGAGTTTTTTGTGGGATCTGTTGATTGCAAGAAGTGATTCACCTACTTTTACATTAGTTAAACCACAGTTAGTTACACATGAGATAAGTTGATTGTAGGGAGGGCTGCATGGATCAGGGAAAATGTGGGGTTTCTTGTATTAACTTCAAAGTAAGTGAAACATTTCAAGAAATCAAGAGGACCTATGGAAATATCACCTAATATCCCCTAGCAGCTGAGATTTATCTTAATTTTCAATGTTGTCTTCGAAATATATCAATGATATTGTCATCTGTTGTGCCCGAGTGCTGAGGACCAGAGGGATTAACTGAAGTTGGTCACTCATCACATTATACCCATCATCATTTGCTTTGCTGTTTTTCTTCTGATTACTTTGATAATTGTTTGCCATTATAAAGTATATTTCATACATGCATATATATATGTGTGTGTGTGTGTGTGTAGCCATTCTTCGTCTGTTTCCTGGTGCTACTTCACTGACATGAGGTCATGATGCTGTTTCCTGTGGGGTGGGGTGGTACCAGGGATGGATGAAGACAAGCAATTATAAATATGTACATATGTATATATGTATATGTACGTATATTTGCATATATGAATATATATTTATATACGAGTGGATGTATATTTTTTTGCCTGTTTCCTGGGGCTACCTCGCTAACGTGGGAAACGGCAGTCAAGTATAAATATATGTATATACATAGAGTGAAATGGAACCATGTGGTATACCGGGGTCGCTGTGCTGTCAATGGGCTGAACCAGGGCATATGAAGCATCTTGGGTAAACCACGGAAAGGTCTGTGGGGCCTGGATGTGGAAAGGGAGCTGTGGTTTCAGTGCATTACACATGAC
>JAYMFT010365464.1:0-22324 GCA_038088735.1 Panulirus argus
ATATTTCAATTAGGGCCCGGCCTTGATGTGGACTTTTGTCCGTGACTGGAGCCTTCAACATAAAAAAAAAAAATCTTGCCTCCACGTACACCTACATATATATCTCCTTCACCTGTACTGTCACAGAAATGTTTTGTCAGTGTGTTCTTAGACAAAGTTCTAGGGATTCAAAAATTATATCCACATCTGCACTATACACTTATCTTTCCCATTATGGATCTGGTGAAAGATTATTTTCAAACACCCCATCTCTATTACACCCTCACCTTCACTGCGCCCGTACAGGTTAGTTCAAAGCCCTTTACTACGCCTTTAATACCGCTGGCCTTTGACGTAATCCCCACGGGCTAAGTCATAGGCCTCAAAATGGGTGTAGTCAAACGCATCTTTAATAAGTTTCAGGTTGATCTCTCTGGTTATTTATTTATTTATTTTTTCATTGACGGTTATATCTAACATGGTACACTTTTATCTTTATTCGTTCCCCATGGAATTATACTTCAGTCCTACTGGGCTTAAATTCCCGGTTTACAGTTTAGAGCTTACCAACTAAGTAAAGAAATTAAAACCAGTAAATACACATGAGTTGAAGCAAATTAATATGGTTATTTTGCTCCATAGTATATGAATTGTAGTTTACCTGCAGAATTCATTGTGACCTGAAGCGTCACAGCATACTAACCAGTTACAGTTAGAAAAATTAAGAAAAGAGCTGAAAATAATGGTGCTTCAAAAGCAGTATCATAAAAATGTATATATGTATATGTAATCTCTTAGTCACATTTTCTATGACGCCACCGCCATCGATCAACAGTGAAGGTTGTAGAAGAAGATAAGCGACGTCTTAATTATGGCTGAATTGCTACTTGATTCTGACATAAGACTATGGGTCTTTTTACCCATAGTACTTATTACTTTTCTTTGCGGTATTTTGAGACATTATGTGAGTGTATTAATTTCAACTCAAAAAAAGGTGGACCTTACCCAACTTCAGGATAGGTGAGATCTTTAACACTTTATTTTCATACATTTATTTTGGGCAGTATTTACTTTACTGAATTGCATTCGTATGGGATTGGTTGGTAATTGTTGTGGCCCCACTTCATTTATTATCTTATCTTTTATATAACAAAAAATTAGGAGTGGTTTTGGTAAAGGCAACGGTGTTCAGAAAGCAGTTTCCACACCGGACAGTCGCCGCACTGGAATGTGTGAAGAGAGCAATCCAGGCCAGTGTTCACTTTCAAATTCACTCTACACCTCACCCTCAAACTGTGGTTAGGTCAGGATGAATTTAGGTCTGGATTGCCCTTAACACATTGTCCTGTGGGGCAACTTCCCTCTGGGCACCTACAGCACTGTGGCCACTGGTCAGATCTGGTAATGAATTTCACCTCTCAATTATTTTATGTGGAAAACTGAATTGTCTTGCATTCTTTCATCCTCATACTTCATAGAATTGTAATTTTATAGTTACAGACTTCCTTTTATAAAAGGTATTTTAATAGTTTACAGACACCACCTTTTTTAGACGATAGCAGTTAACAAAATTTTCAGGAATGGATAATACAGTGTGTGTAAATAATGTAAGGCGTGGGATTTTAGATGTAGCACCTGTAACACTCCATAAATTTTGCTTTCATGAAGAGGGCAGGACTTTGAAGTCCAGAAATTGTTGCTTAAAAACACTCAGAGTCAACGTTGGATGGTTTAAGTAGAATCAACGTTGGATTGTTTAAGTAATGCATTTGTAACACTTGTTGAATTCATGCATACAGTGAACAAACAGAAGGGATACATATGTCATCCGGATGTAGTTTTCTAGTGTCCTCATGGTTCACATGACATTACAAAAGTGACCAACTTGCAGACAGCTAACCAAAAAAAATCACTTGGTGCTACTTCTCCCGATTCTGTAGAGCTTTATTTGGGTCATATATCGATATAAAAGGCACATGATGTAATAAAACAAGAAAACTGACCTGTAGAATGTAGAAATGCCTTTAATCCCTATTATTATTGCTTTAATGTGAATTTTATACAGTGGATTGATTTGTCCATGTATAGAGTATTGCTCTCACATTTGGGGTATTTCTGACTGTTTCCTTACTTGACAGAGATGAGTCAAAAGTGGTCCGACTCATATACTGTCTCAGGCTCGCTTTCAAACTTAACCCCCTTGCCCTGCACCACAATGTTGGTTCACTTTCCCTCTATTAATAGGTATTACTTTGGCTTTTGCTCCTGAGAGCTGGCAGCTTATGTTCCCCCAGCACTAGCTAGACCATGCAATACTTGGCAAGCTGCAGCGTTACATGATTATTGTGTGGTCATCGGCAACTCAAGGGTGTGCTGTTTTGATAACTGCTTCTTTCCCTACATGTCGAAGTTTTGGAACTCTCTGCCTTCTCATATCTTTCCCAATAACTATGACCTGGCTCATTTCAAGACAGGTCTTTCACTTTCTCAAAAATTCGTAAATGATTTCCCTGTCTTTTCTTTATCCGATTCTTAATTCTCCCTGTATTTCAATTAGGGCCTGGTCTTGATGTGGAGTTTTGTCCATGATTGGAGCCTTCAACATTAAAAAACATGCTACCATGTCTTGTAACATTTGAATCCAACTTGATATGAGTTTCATAAATGTGGATGAGTTCAGATGTTTATATTAATTTAGGGCTCAGATTAATGCTTATGAGATCTCTCCTGCACGGGGCCTGATTCTTGAGTCTCTAGACATCTGAACTCACTGTTTGCATTGCCAATGAAATGAAAGAAAATGGCAGAGATAAGAGGAGTTCTGTACGTTTTACTTAAGGATACATAATGTTAATTTCTTCTTTACAAATACAATCTTTGAGTGTTAAAATTTCATATTATTTCCTCATTTTACAGTATTATTGTATTATTATTTAACCCCACATTTTCCCCATCCCTCATGACCCTATCAGTAATGATTTGATATTCAAAGATAGTTTTAAAGGGCAGTAAAGCAAAACCCCACACTTTTATATCACTCCTTCCAGTAGCAACAATTCCCTGAGAGAAAAACTAAGATATGAAACCTATGAAATTGGCATCTCTCTTTTAGAGATTTATTTATCTACAAATCCATAACTATGACCTCTAGTGTTTTACCTACATAATCCATAATTGTGACCTCTTGCCGTCTTTGCAGGTATGACACATTGCTCTTTATCGATTTCTTCCAGTCCTTCCACTCATTTGAGTAGCATAATCATATCACCGCTTGCCCTTTGGTCTTCAGGTCTCCCATAATTTCACACACCACCAAGTACCAATGAATACCACTGAAAAATATTTTTCTCTTTTGGAATGAAAGAAAACCATAAAAGAAAAGTAAAACAGTCAAGGTCCAAGCAATATAGGCCTTAACTTATTCATTTTGAATATTTACTTATAATTATCCCACAACCAGATTCTGAAAGAGTCCAGGTATTACCCAGAACTTTTCTTAAAGATTCCTGAAGCTCAAGGTTGAGCTGCTTCAGTAACAGGGAAATTAGATTTCTTTGGAGTTAGGAGTTCTTTAATGAGAATATACTCCAAATAATATAGCCTTGCTCAAGTGGCTCATTGTTCACAGTGTAACCTCAAGGAGGTAGGGTCCAGAAATGCCGGCCTTGTCGTATTTATGTTGAATTAACAAAACTGGTCATCACTCATTGATAACTATAGTGATATAAAGAATCGACTGAGGTCCGTGATGCTGATAAACTAATAATTACATACATCCGTACCACAAGAAATGTCATAATGAAACTATATACACATTTTTAGAAGCAATTTGAACATGTGGAACAAAGATACTTGTATGAGGCATCAGTAGGAGGTAGGGTTTGTGCTGTTATTAGAAGATGCAAATGCCAGCTAATGGGAAATATCAACATATCAACACCAGACTTTGGAGTACTTACCACTAGCATGGTAATGTGTGCTATCTTAGTAATACAGTTTCACCAAGATTATTTTATCCTGTGTGAGTTGAGGCCAATATTGCTACTCTCTTTGTCTTTTTACTTTTCTTCTGTGATGTTCCTAAATTTCATGAGTGAAAATTTATGACATTATTTTCTGTGGTATTTGGAGTTTAGGCAAGAAAATTCATTTTCTCATGTAAATTTTTAAGGAAGCTGCCAACACATGGCTGTTCTCTGTACTTTTTCTATCATATTTAGTTCTATGTTTCTTCATTTATGGGTTCCAAACAGCTGAAGCAAATTCCTATAAACAGCTGAAACAAATTCCTATAAAGACAATTATTTATTTTTGATCATGTCTTCATCATTCATATCTAAAGGATATCTTAATATTGACCATTACACTCTCCATATTTTTAACTTTTTTATTGATATAGTCTTCCCATAATAACTTAGAATTTATAAGCCATTTACCTCTACCACCACCTCTGTAACCCCCAGTGCTACCACTTCTGCCATGCTGTCTGTTACTGCTAATGCCATGACCACCACCTATGCAACCACTATTACCACCATCCCTGCTGTCACATGTACAACTGTCTGTGCCACCACCTTTGCCATCATCACTACCACCACCTTTTCCACAATTATCACCATTAGGTTTCTGTATTTTATTAAAATGATTTCAGCTGTTTATTGTCTTAGTTAAGTGGATTTATGTATCATTTATAGGAGAACAGTGTTTTAACTTTTTTTTCCATTTTTTTATGTAAATCATCATATTTCTTCATATAGTATGCATTTCAAGTAATTTTTTTGACAAATTTAGGAAACTTAACCCTTTTGATTTTGAAGATCTCATAGAAAAGGTCAAATTGATAACTCAGTTATTTTTGTGGTTTATTGACACTTTTCAGGGATCTCTCAGAAAACTGATTACTGTATGTAGTAAAAGGGTTAAAGTTTAAGAATTGTGATATCATACATAAAGAATCAAAACTTATCAATAATGATTTGCCATATAGCTGTGATAGCATACATAAAAAATCATGACTTATCAATAATGATTTGCCTTATAGCATTATTTTTAAGTTAGGTTGTAAAATATCTAATGTTTGAAAGTAAGACTTATTTTGAAAATTTACAGCCAGGCCATGATCCGATCAAGAATGTTGCGGGAGAATGGGAAATACATACCTGAGCAATCTTTCCTCATGCGCAGACATTTCTTCAACAACGATGAATCAGGTACAAAATCTTCATGAAATATACAAAATTATTCAGGCAGATATAGATATGAATCAAATAAATTTATTCTTGATGTCAATCACTCCTTCCAAATTAATACTGCTTTGAAAATCCTTAAAAACCAATTAACAATACAGTAACCTGCTTTTTTAAGAAATTTAGCTGCAATTGCATCCACTCAAGCTGCCTTACCATACTAAGTCTTACACAAGGCTTTTAAAATCCTTTTCAATTTTCACTAAACCACTTCCCATGAATCTTGCTGTACTTATTGAAAATGTTGAACGTTTGATATCTGTCAGTGGTATTGTGCTGCATCACTGCACTTAATATATACTATTTTATAGTACTGCTTTTTGCACAGAAAAACTACCCCAGGTACCCCAAAATGTCCCTTGGGTTTCAGTGGGAGAATGTTTTATATATTGCACTTTTTATTATTGCAACATTTTTTAGAAGTGCAACCTTTATAATGAATGAGAATGAGGTATATAATTATTGCAAACCATATTATAATCAATGATGTTTGTTTTCACAGGTTACCTTAAGACAGTAAAACGTGCATCAGCTCCACAACCCATGACTGACCCCAATATGATGGTAGAAATGCTGAAAGGACAATTAACTAATATGTTGCCCATGATTGCAATTGGAGGCTGGATCAACTGGACTTTTTCAGGATTTGTTACAAGTATGTTTCATGTCTAAATGTTTTGTATGAAACATGTGAACATTTTGGAATGCATAAAGGTGTTGTCAATCATATACAGGAAATGGGAGTTCTCTCAAAATCAGATAACAGTAATATCTGAACCATGCCCTTGATTTTTGTGTACTTTGAAGGGGTTCTCCATAAACTTTGCATCAGTGATGGGAGTAAGTTGGTGTACTGGCCAGCAATGCACAGTGCTACAGGGGTTTTAGAGTGTTGAAGGGCCTGTTATGTTATGTTTTGCTGTATGTTTTATTGTTTTATTTTGTGTGTTTGCCTTTAGAATTTACATCTTCATATTTCAGTGGAAATTCCTATAGATTGCACCTGTGCTTGCTCGTCTGTTCCATTTCTGTTATGAAAACTAAAACTTTCCTTCTCCTTGGAAACACCCCATCCCTAAGAAGGGTGACCGTTCTGATGCCTCTAAATATCATCCTATTGCATTGACATCTACCATTTCCAAAGCCTTTGAATCCTGAATCATCCTCAACTCCCATACCCTTTAACACCAGTATGGCTTGCATAAGGCGAGATCCACTGGTGATATTCTTTCCTATCTTACTGATGTCTAGTCATCATCCCTGAAAGATTTTGGGGTGTCATATGTGTAGTTTGCCCACTGTGTTGAGTGATTAACTCGTAGGTTCTAATGAAAAGGGCTCTTTACTTTAAAGGGTATATTGGATTACACAGAGACTGGACGCATAGACGTGTCCGTACGTCTTAGCATCCGAGGCGAGACTAAATGCTTACATAGACAGCTTGACCTGCTATAGAAATGGAAGGCCAGATGTATCTATAGGGCATACTATTACAGAATGTACATGTTACATAAATGCTTCTCTGTCTGTCTTATATCATGTATCTACACCTCAGGCGAGACTAAATGCTTACAGAAACAGCTTGACCTGCTATAGAGAATGGAAAGCCAGATGTATCTATAGTTCATGCTATTACAGATGGTACATGTTACATAAATGCGTCTCTGTCTGTCTTATATCATGTATCTACAATATGTAGTTGCCCCTGCCATATCTAAGGCTTTTGACAGGGTGTGGCATTGGGGTCTCATCTCTTAGCTCCCATCTTTTGGCTTCCCTCCTTCACTTTGCACCTTGATATTTAGCTATCTCTCTGGCCAATCTGTCTCTGTGGTTGTTGATGGATCAGCCTTCCCTCTTTTCTCCATCAGTAGCAGTGTCCCTCAAGGTTCTGTCCTGTCCCCTACACTTTTTCTCCTTTTTTCAACAATTTCCTCTCCTCCACAAACAGTCCAGTGCACCAATACTTTGACGATTCAACTCTGCATTCATCTACATCCTTCAATTTTGCTCCCTCTTCTTTCCTTCGATCTGCATCTCACCTTGACACAGCTTCCTCAGTAAACTCAGACTTGGACAGGATATCTCAGTGGGGTAGACAAAATCTAGTTAAGTTTAATGCCTCCAAGACCAATATTTATCCATCTCTTTGTCAAAAACTCTGATCTCTCATCTCTCCTTTGACATTTCTGTAATTCCACCCCTTGACTCAGTAAACATACTTGGTATTAATGTAACATCCACTTTTTCTTGGAATCCCCACATTATTGGAATAGTTAAGTCTGCCTCTAAGAAACTGGGTGTCCTGTTTAGATGTAACTTCTCTTCAGAACAGTTGCTTCGTTTATACAAGGGATTGATTCATCCTTGTATTGAGTACTACTCTCACATTTGGAGTGGTTCTAGCTCTGTATCATTACTTGACAGAGTTGAGTCGATAGCAGTCCAACTTAAAAACTGTCCCAGGCTAACTTTCAAACTTGACCCTCTTGCCCTACGCTCCAATGATGGTTTACTTTCCCTCTTCTACAGGAATTATTTTGGCTTTTGCTCCCAAGAGCTGGCCCCCACCACTAGCTAGACCACGCAATACTCAGCAAGCTGCTGCATCACTTGATTATTCTGTGGCCATCGGCAACTCAAGGGTGGGCTCTTTTGATACCTGCCTCTTTCCCTATTGTCAAAGCTTTGGAACTCTCTACATTCCCATGTTTTTCCCAATAATTATGACCTTGCACATTTCAAAAGACAAGTCTTTCTCAAAAATTCATAAATGCTTTCCCTTGTCTTTTCTTTTTCCATTTCATAACTCTCTATACAGTAATCTCTTGATTTAATGGACTAATAGGGGGAGGAGGGGGTGTCCGTTGATGCCGAAAGTCCGGTAAATCGAATGTAACCATAACCATTTTTTGATACAATTTACAGTTCACATGCTTTCTTTTAACTCCTCTATCACTTGATGCCATTTTGAACTGTAAGGATTGCAAAATTATATAATAAACAAAGTCAGAGTTCTTTCTATACAACCTGACAGCATGATAGCTTGAGGCAGGCTGAGACCGAAACAAAGCGAGTATATGAATATTCCCTGACAGTCTGGTGATGTGATAGGGTGAGAGAAACACAGATTGAGTGGGAAACACTATACTGACTCTAATGTTTCAACAGAGTCTTCATCACAGAATGAGTACAGAAGAACAAGACTCCAGTTTATGTACGTTTCATCGTCAGTTTTCATCCCCATGGGAAAACTGGTGTGACCTCCCAAATAGTTGCGCCTGGTGTTTGACCTTCCGCCTCTGCCGTGTTCCATCTGGCTGCCCCTGCCATGACTGCCCTCGTTGTCTCCATCAAGCTTGATCTCACTGCCTCTGCCACGGTGATCTGTCTCATGGCCGCTCTTGCAAGGCACACAAAGCCCTCCTGGTGATTCATGCCTTAATTGTTTTTCTTACTTTTCTTGATCTGCCCATGCCTAGTATTTTCATTCCACTCCAGTTCGTTAGATGCACTTTTTCTTCTGCCTGCACCAATGTGAGTTAGAGGGGCACACAGAACCTGTAACTCACTGGTGGTGCATGCAGAAGAAAAAGGGCATTTGATGAACTGGAGTGGGATGAAAATACTAAGCAAGGGCAGTTTGAGAAAAGTAAGAAAAGCAATTGAGAAGGCTGACATAGCGACAGAAAAAAACAAGAATCACCAGAAGGACTTTGTGTGCCTTGCAAGAGTGGCCGTGAGACAGATCACCCTGGCAGAGGCGGGGAGATCACAAGATCAAGCTTGACAGAGACGACGAGGTCAGTCACGGCAGGGGCGGCCAAGTGGAACATGGTAGAGGCACCAAGGTCAAACACTGGGTGCAACCATTCGGGAGGTCACACCAGGTACCCAGGAGGGTGAAGGCTGACGACAACATGTATATAAGTTGGAGTCCTGGTCTCCTGTACTCATTCTGTGATCAAGGCTGTCGAAACGTTAGAATCTGTAAAGTGTTTCCCACCCAATCAGTGTTTCTCTCACCCCACCACGTCACCAAAGCGAGTATAACCCATGCCACCAAAAACAAGTGCGATATGAAATGCTCATGGTGCGGCAATTGAGTCCCCCCTCCCATTATTATTTAATGTATTTATTATATGCTCTGTCCGTTAAATCCGAAATCTGTTATATCAGGGTCTGTTAAATTGATGGATTATTGTATTTCAATTGAGGCTAGGCCTTGATGTGGACTTTTGTCCGTGACTGGAGCCTCCAACGTAATTAAAGAGTCACATGAAGTATCACCCTGTGAGAGGATTTGGGGCATTCATCTTCCCAGATGATTAGCAGCAAACTGAGGATCATAATTGTTTTTCCCCATATTGACAGCTAGAGGCCATCATTGTTATAGATTAGCTTAGAATTTCAAGGGGTGGAAATATTTTAATCGTGTTGATGGAAGCAGGCCTAAAAGGATTGATGGGTAATGGGAGCAGTTTAAGGGTTAAATCAGTTTGATGGTGTCAGCAGTGAAGTGTTCTTTGAAAGATGCAAAGATAGATCAACCAGAGGCTATAACATAAAATTGAAAAAGAAACTTGTAAGAAAAGATGTAAAGAAATACTTTTATGATACAAGACTAGTGGATGAATGGAAGAAACTGAGTAATGAGATTGTGAATGTGGACAGCCTATCGAAGTTTAAAAGGCTGTATGGTAGAAGAGTAAGTTGATGTCATCAGTAAACAGTTTTTTGAAAGATACATGGTAGAACAACTAGCAGAGGCCTTAACTTGAAATTAAGCAAGAAACATCAGAAAAGGAGTGAATAGTTACTTATATAGCATAAGTATAGTGGATGAATGGAATTAGCTGAGTTATGACATTGTGAATGAGGACAGCATACAGAAGTTTTAAAAGTTGTATGATAAAGATGACAGTGACATCGGTATACATTTCTTTGAAATATACAAAGAGAGAATAATCAGACACCATAACTTGAAATCAAGGAGGAAACTTTTTAGAAAAGATACAAAGAAATAATTTTATATTATAAGAACACTGGATGAATGTAATGATGTTATGAGATTGTGAATGAGAACAAAAATACAACAGTTTAAAAAGTTATCTAATGTCAAAGAAAGTTCAAGAGATTGGGGCCCCAAGAGTGCAAACCTCCCACTCCATACAATATGAATAGGTAACTACATTTCTTTCTTTCATAAAAGGTAGCACCAGGAACAGATGAAGAATAGTCCTCATTGTATCATATGTAATGCTCCAAAACCATAGCCCCATCCACAACTAGGCCCCATGGAACTGAGTGAGAAATTTAATAGAAAAGGTGTACATAATTATTATTACAGTGTAAGTAGTCAGAGATTGGAATAAAATGTAAGATGAAATTTTGAATGTGGGCAGCAACAGAACTTTGAAAATCTGTTACAATATTATAAGAGATAGTGCCCTGTGAATGTAGAACCATCTCTTTGTACCATACAGATAGTTAATTATAAGTAGATTATACAGTGATGCCATTAATTCCTCAGCCCTCACTTAATCACTAAGAATGATATAGATTGGCTTTTATGGCAAATAAAGTAGCTTCACATCTCAGTAGATTTGAGTAATTTGTAACCCTGTTACATTCTTTCGTTCAGCAACAAATGCTCCCTCCATTCAGTGCAAGTCAAAACATTGAATGTGATTTCTAGAATTTTTCAAAATTGCTTCATACTGGAAGGGGATTTGGCCTTAAGTACTGTTGAGGTATAGTGCTGATTGTTAAGGAGGTTGCTTGGAAAGATTGTACATATATCACTATGCCTCAGAAATAGTGTGCAAAGTAGTAATAGAGCTAGGTAGATAATCTTCATAATGATTTTGAACTTAAAGTCTCTAAATTATAACACGAATTGCAGTTTGATAACCATAATTGCTGTTTTTCCACAGCTAAAGTGCCCTTTCCTCTGACACTGAGGTTCAAGCCTATGCTTCAGCGGGGAATCGAATTAGTTTCCCTGGATGCTTCCTGGGTATCCTCTGCTTCTTGGTACTTCCTCAATGTTTTTGGTCTCCGTTCTATTTATGCTCTTGTTCTTGGAGAGAATAATGGTAAGTTTTTATATTTTCTTTTTATGCTGTTGCTCTTTTAAATTTCAGTTTGATTTAATACTGTATAGCTGTGGTTCCTAGCCTTGGGTTGTGACTGAAATCATGGTCATGGGGGTTCCTCAGTAGGGTCGTGGAGGGCATCCAGATAATTTTTGAAGTGCTGTTTTTCACAAATGATAATTATTCCACTACAGTATTTTTCAACCAGTAGATTGGCAGTCTGTAGGTAGTAGTTGGTAGGCAGCCAATGACCAGGGAGGTATATTACCAGTACTACCTGCCTGGGTATCAGTTGGGGTAGCGATGGCTGCATAGTGAGTAAGCACCTCAGTGGTTGTCAAGCTGCACTCCTCTGACCCAGGTAGCTATCTTGTCTTTCTGCCTCATCCACCTGTGGGTTACTGGCATTCTGTCCACAAACATATAATCTCCCCTAGTCAAATATAACACTTGACAACACTTAACTCGCACAGCTCATTCTTCGTAACTCTAAATATTCCTTTCGTGAGCACTATGCACTAGCCCTTCCTTTTGGCAAAATGGTAGGAGCAGTAGATAGAAGTAGAAGGTAGGAACATTTGGGGTGGAGCATTAGATAGAAACTTTAGGTAGAAGTAGTGGGTAGGAGCATTAGGTAAAAGTAGTCAGCAGGAACATTAGATAGGTGCCTTAGCAAACACTGAGCTAGAGTAGCCCACAGCCAGTGGTCTGGTAAGGGTGAGGCACAAAAGGCTAAGAAGTATCTCTTGAGTTTGCTAGTTATGGAGACTCAATTGCCATGGCAACCCTTGTGAGTGACTTCTAGTTGGAACATGCATCAGAGGTGTAGATAGATAGATAGATTGGCAATCACATGCACCTAAATCATGTAGACATCTAGTATAAGTGAAAGATTAAGGCATCACTATAGAGTTGCCAGGTATTACAAATTTTTTGAGCTTGTTTTTGCACATTTATGAATATATAAACTTTTAGATATCATATACCTAAGGGTTTCAAGTTCCTGTTGGTGGCAATATTAGGGTTACAGCAAAAACAGGTTGGGAACAACTGGTGTAAAATCTGTAGACAGCAATGAATGAAAGTAGCAGATCAAATAAGTAAGGTATGATTGATTGTTATGTGTTGAATGGATGTGTTTGGAGTTGTTAGGAATACTGCATACATTTACTTTTTATTATCAAGTATTTATATAGTAGTAATTCCATCAAAGGGATATCTAGTTCACAGATACATACACATACACACGAAGCGGACAGGGGCAGTTCAATGAGAAACATAGCGATAGAGGAGCCAGAGTATATAACATGAAATTAAGCAAAAAGGATGTTGAAAAAGATATAAAGAATATTGTTATAGTATAAGAGCAAGGGGTAATGGAATAGAATGATAGTTTAGTTAATGCAGACAGCATATTTTGACTTAAGAATTACTTACTATAATAGTAGAGAATGTTCAAGACATGGGGTCCCAAAAGTGTAACACTCTTTCTGTACAGTACAAATAGATAAGAAATAGGAAACTACAGTTCAGAGGATATTAGACTATCTCAGTAGAAGGAAACAGAGGATGCATGTTAGAGGAGCCTTTACAAATGGGACAAGGGAACCAGCAGAGTGGCACAGGGCTCTGTTTAGGGACCATTGTTCATTTTGATATATGTAAATAACTTATCTAATAGTTTGGAATCATTCCTGAATATGTTTGCAGGTGATGCAAAGGTGAAAAGTGAGGAGAGTTGCATCAGTTTAAAAGGGGACCTAAACAGACCCCACAGTTGGTCGGATACATGGCTGATGAGATTCACCCTGAGGAAATGTAAAGTAATGAGGATGGTACATAGTGAAAGATCTTAATATGATTATTGTGTACCTGGAAATAGGCTACAGCATTGTGTGTTTGAGAAGGACTTGGGGGTCAGCATCTACCCTAACCTATTGCTGTAATCCCACATTAGAAGAAGAGTTAAGGAGACAAAGTGTCTGTTGTTGAATTTTAGTATAGCACTCAAGTATATGGTAAGGAAATATTTTGCAAGCTGTTCATGAGGCCAATACTAGAATATGTTTCTCAAGTTTGGTTACTACAACTAAAAAGCACAAAGAGCTAATAGAAAAGGTCTAGATGGGGCAACAATGATGATACAAGAATTAAGAGTGATAAGTTATGGCAAAAACTAGAAGTTGTAAATTTGCCCACTTTGGAAGAGAGAAGAGGGATAGATAAGTTATGGCAAAAGACTATAGGTTGTGCATTTGCCCACTTTGGAAGAGAGGAGAGTGAGGGATGACCTGATCGCAACCTTTAGGTTTTTAAAACAGATCAGTGACATGGACAGTGAACAGTTTTTTGAGGGATGTAGGAATAGAGCAACTAGAGGACATGACATGAATGGAGCAAGAAACATGTTAAAAAAAGTCATAAAGAAGTACTTTTATAGTACAAGATTGTGGGATGAATGGAATGAAATGACTGAGGAAATGGTTAATGCAGACAGCATACATAGATTTAAGAAGTTGTATGATTGTGGAGAATGTTCAAGAGATGGGGCCTCATAAGTGTAAAACTCCCTCCCCATACAGTACAAGTAGGTAATTACTAATTACACACACACCAGCATACAAAAAGCAGAGAGGTTTTAAAATGTGCAGTGGAGAAGATATAGTGGCACTCCAGCCAGCTAGAACTTGTAAGGTAAAAGTGAGCAAGAGAGCAAGAAACATATATCCTATGATTAGAAAGGAGTAACAAAGAAATTTAGAATGTTGTGGACAAGTTAGGAGAAAATTTGAAACTTTTCCATAAACTAATCAGGAGTCAGTTTTTAGTTAAAGTCAGCTAATCAGGCACAGGTATTCAGTGGAAAGAATTTGTTTAGGATAACATAAGGATATGTAAAGAACTGATTAACGAATTCAGAATTGTTTTTATAGTGGAAGACACTATAAATGGCCTCAACACCAGTGTGATGCAATTGAGTTGAGGTTTTAGAAAACAGTGAGGTATCTAGAAAAGACATGAAAGGAATCTGAAAAGGTCTTGACCCATACAAGGCTCAGGGTCCTGATGAAATTTCACCATATGTGCTGAAGATGTATAGGTATGCTGGAATTACACTCTGGAGAGAGGCAGAGTACAAAGGGAATGGAAAAATGCAAATGTTACACCTGTCTATAAGAAAGGAGACCAGGAACAGGTGCAAAACTAAAAACTGGTCACACTGATGAGTTTGGTCTGTAAAGTTCTGGGAAAGATAATTTGAAAGCAACTGAATTGGAGAAATTACCAAAGTGAGAAGAAGCACTGTTTTAGGGAAAGGGTGTCACGTGTTGCAAACCTCTTAGATTTCTACAAGACAGTGAGCTCTGTTTTAGACAAAAGTGAAGACTGGATGGATTCTTTATATGTACGTTGGCAGAAAGCATTTTACACACTATTGCATGGGAGGCTGATTAAGAATCTGGAGCACCAGTTAGGAATAAAGGGGAAACTTCGTCGATGGATAGAAGGTTAACCAGCTTCCATAGTCCTGATTGGCGTTCTGTTCAGTGTCGTACACTCGGTGAATATGGTGAATTGCTTTCTTTATTGAATTTTCCAAACAGTTTTATTTGGTAGTTTTTTACCTAATGTGTGAACTGGTAATTACAGATGTATTGGATATTATTTGGTTCATTATTACCATTGTTTGCATAGCATTTTAAGTTTTATTTTGTGCTTTTTTGCCTATGGTCCTTAAACCCAAAACTACTAAGAAACTTGTCTTGGTATAATGCAGTTTTGATTTAGCACAAACATTCTTGCTACCTCTCCAGGTATTATTCCCATGTCCCAAGGGATGTGATGTTAACAACAACAACTATAATGGTACTACTTGACAATAATAATGGAAGAAGTAACAGAGGGTAGAGCCAAATGAGGATTTTTTTCTCTTAAGGCTCAATCATTTGTTCTTGATGCTCCCTTGCTCATGCAGGAAATAGCAAACATGTACGAAAGAAAGAAAATGATAAAGATCACATTTCTCTGTATTAAATCAATGAAAGATTACAGTTGTAGAGAAAATATGCACATTGTATTATGCATGAATACATGAAAGTCTCATGTAGCCTTTCAAAAGCATGAAAGATAGTTAGGTATGATAAAAGTGGGGCTTTTTTCATCCTTCACATACCCCTAGTTGTGTGTCATTCATTGAACTCTCTAAATCTGTCAGCCAGGTGGACTTGAAATTTGGTATTATTCACTTCAAAGCCCACTTTTTTTTCTGTGTTACTTTTTATTTGTTGCTGTTTTACCCCAGTTTTTTCCATCATTTTGGTTGCCGGATTATTCCTGGTAACTGCGTTCTTATTCCTGCTTTATCACTTAACTGTGATTAGATATTTTATGTTATTCATTTCTTCTATATCTTTTTACAAACAACACTCTACACATCTCAGCATGCTGTTATTTTCTTTTCCTTTTCTTCTTGTTTCACATGCCTTTCTCATTTTTGATACATTGGTGTACAAAAAATTTTTTTTACCCAGTTTCTTGCAGTCCATACTTTGCTGATTTCTTCACCTTTGCTCTTACAATCTCTTTGGACTGCATACCGTACCTTCCTGTCTTCTTATTTACCCTAGATTATGCATGCATCCATCTTCAGCAACTATTAACAAGGGAAAATGTTTGTTTTTCCATGCAGCTGCTGATCAGGCACGTATTATGGAAGAACAGATGTCTGGTGCAGCCATGGCTATGCCTCAGGACCCTAAGGCAGCTTTTAAAGCGGAGTGGGAAGCCTTAGAGATTGCAGAACACAAATGGGCTCTGAAGGATGTGGAATCAGACCTCCTTCAAAAGGCTGAGGTGGATTGGATGCTAAATGCTCAGTCTTATGTAAATACCACTTAATAAGGATTTCATTAGTAGGTTCAGAGTTTAGTTTTTATATGAAGATCATTGTTCATTTCTTAATTGGATATTATATATAAACTGATCATCATAATACTACCATGGTTATATAGCATGGAACTTTTTTTCAATCTATCCCAAAATATGTTTTGTACTTCCTATGGCATGTTTATAATTAAAAGTGTTTTTCAAAATTAGTTCAGCATAAATTTTACCCAATAGGGCCTCTGTACATATTACCTGTCATGTAATTTCACAAACCTCAGATTTTGTTAATCATGAATAAAGGATAGATTTTGTACTTTTGTTTACCCTAGTGTGGATAATCCTTGCCACATTTAACCCTAAGGTAGTTATATTTTTGTCACCAAAATGATTTCACCATCACTCAAGAGATTGTAAATAGTTCTGCTTCTTTTACCTTATACACATTTATTGGTTTGTAGTATAAGGTTCTGCTTCTTTTACCATATACACATTTATTGGTTAGTAAACTACACAACCTTTTTATTGATCAGATGTCAGTAAATTGTATGAACTTAGATATCCTACCTTACATAGTCCTCAGGAATAGAAATCCCCAGAAGTTACTTTTAGTATTGGCTTTGACTTTAGACTTTATAACAATTCCTATAATAATACTTGTATCTCAGTATTTTGATATTGTGTGCCTACTATGATGAATCTTGTCCACATAATTCATGAGGATCTGAGAGTTAGTTAATTGATTTTAATTTAAAAGCTGTTGTGTGCCTTCTTACTGCATTGAAAAATTTTGTTTCTCATGGTGTTTTAGATCATTGTCGTTGGGATATTTGGAAAACTTGCATGTAAGTGATATACTATGGTCTTCCTGTAGCACTGATTATTTTCACTTTCAACCATTATGAATTTCTTTTGTTGTTTAGGCTAAGGGTTATTACAGCAGAAATACAACTGTGAAATGCAGTCATTAGCTTATGATGTAAGAGTGGAGTAATTTATTAGATGTCACACTATATAAGAGTGGAGTAAATTATCAGCTGTCAAACTTTGCCTTTCACCACAGCATAGAAATTGCAATAAAAGGGATTTTTGCCAGCTCACTGAAACTTAATGGATCTGTTCTAATTTTGGAGACCCTATGATGAATTTATTTAATAGATTGATTTATCCAAAATCTGTATATTTTTTCTGTAATAATAAAATGATATTTATAGAAATAATCTTTATGTTCCAGAAATGACAAATTCTTCATGAAGTGTGGGAGGATATTGAGAATAGAACTGCTAGTTGAGACAGTATATTTTGTACATTATAACAACTGATTTGATAATCTTAAGGGACATAACTAAAATCTATGCTGCCAATTATGTTTCGCATAAATCACATGAGAGAATATACGTAATAAGTTCATTTATGTACAATACCATTGAGTTCACTGGCCATATAAGAAAACATTGGGAAAATTGCTCTTAATACTTGTTGTATTCAGTGCACAGTGTATTGAAGTTCATTATGAATCACATTTAAATACATACATTTATGACAGGTCTGTTTACCATTTCATAAACTCAGTATGCAGATCTACTAGTGAAGGGAACTCAAGAGTGTTGTTGTGTTGTAAAGTGCAAAGTAGCAGAAACTGTGTGTTCTTTATTTTGTGAAAATGTTGATGGGCAACCTTCATCCACTTATAAAAAAACTTGAGAGTTAAACCTGAATTAAAAGTTTGCTTTCAGAAAAAAATGAATAGAGTTGTGTTTCTCATCCGTAATGTATTGCTCACATATTTTAACCTTGGTGCTATAGGTAGTCAATAAATGCTTTCATAGGAGGGTGCTATTGGTGACAATTTGCACAGGTGATTTCTTACCAAAACTTGAATTCTGCATGCACTGTAGGCACTTTTGGCTGGCACCAGATAGCAACCCAAACATGGTGCTTTGTGAACACCTCACCAATCTGCTAGTAACCAACTGATGGTTGTGCGCCTTCTTTTGGAATTCACCTTATCTGTAGGACCCACCACTGTGCCCTTACTACCCATAGTGCCCTCTGCCACACATTCTCACTGCTTGTACTTAGGATTGACCAGTCCAGTAAATAATGTGTATAACAGAACTAGGAATGATCTACCCTTAATTCAAAAGAAAAAAACAATGGTAGTTATTTTGTGCACTTAGATTTTTTTTTTTTTTTTTTTTTTTTTTTTTTTTTTTTTTTTTTTTTAGGATTGGCCACAATGGTAAATGCTGAGGATTTTATAAACTGAGAACTGAAGTCATAATTCATAAGAAAAAATAATGGTTTTCTCTTCATACACAGATAAAGTATTTAACTTTTTTTTCACTCTTATAGTGAGCCAAAAATTCTGTTATACCCCATTAGAGCTAAGAGGAGTAACCCGAAAGTCCCCATGAAAGTCACAAAAAAATCTTGTCAATGTATTTTTTAAGGTCAGACTTGAGGAAAAACAGGATAGCAGTTAGGAGAAAATTAGTTTGGTGGACTAAAGTGAGTCTCTCTTGTCTCCTACATAGTGGACAGTGTGTATCTCCTAGCTTATTGTAACTCGGCTCTCTAATTTATGAACCATCTCAGCTGACCTCCAGATTCTCCCAAATGGATCTTAGCATTTCTTTAGATCCAATTACTAGAGTTTCAAGGCATTATGAATTAATCTATCTCATGAATAGTTTGCTAAACATTTCTCTACACATATGCTTATATGCAAATATTTCCTAGCAGACAGGTTGCCTCTGTCACAGTTCTAATATGGATGGAGTCCTGGTGGCATGCTAAGCACGTCTACCTCTAGGTCTCATTCATATGCAAATTCATGTAGCTTCTTCTCTGTTTGGATGATAGCTGTACAAAGGCCTTCTTTCATTGTGTCTCAACCTCACTACTTTGCATTTACTCAAATTGAATTCCATCAGTCATTTATTAGACCAACTTTAGAACCTATCCGGGCCCCCTGTAACCTAAAATATTGTTATTGTTTACTCCTGTCATGACCTTGACATTATTAGAAAATATGCTCAGGTAGGAGCTCACTCCTTCAGAAAACGCGTTTACATGCACCGAGAATAGTAGTGGGACTAAGATGTAAGTCCTGCAGCACACCACTGGTGACCTCAGCCCATTTTAAGAATGCTCATCTAACCTGCATCATGTGGTTCCTTCCACTAGGGTGAGATATCTAGTGAAGGAGTCTATTTTTTATTCTTGTCTGTAGATCTTGTTTCTCAGTTACCCATTGATAGGATGTTGTCAGTAGTTTTTGGCAGTTCAGGAATATACTATGCACCCATCCATCTATTCATCAAAGGTGGAGTTCATCATAGTGATTTAGAAGTCACTTACTTTTTTGTATTACATCTTTTATTCGTCTTCCTTTTTTTCCTAAGTCATCCACCAATCTAATGGCATTTATTGTCTTTGAGGTGACTTTACATACGATCTTAGAGGCTGACGGATGTGCACCTGTAGTGGGGATTGCAGAATAGCAAAATTTTCCCAAACTCTGTGTGGTGATGAAAGAGACCTATAGGCTGCTAAAGGTGTGATAATTCACTTGAATTTTGATGGAGGTGCAACATGTCAAAACATTACAGGGTAGAAAAGTCTTTGAGTCCCTATCCTGACCTATCTATCTGAAACATGGACATGGTTAAGTCACAGAGGTCAAGAATCCAAGCTGTGGAAATAAGCTGCTTAAGAGGAGCATGTGGTATGACTAGATGGAATGAAGAAGGAATTGAGGGGGTGTGAGAGATGTGGTATGGCAGGGAAAGCAAGGGTAATGAATTGTGGAGCAGTAGAGTGGGTGAAATTTAATACTCTGAGGTGGTTTGGGTATGTGAAGGCATGGGGAATTTACAAGTAGAGTGTATGATAATACAATTAAAGGAATTGGTGTGACAGGAAGACCACCCGTGATTTGTTGAAATAGATTGGAAGAGCACTGGAGGGAGAGAAATTGTGGAAGAATGTGTGGAATGGTATATGCAAGGGAGGCATGCAAGTGCAGGGATGAGTGGAGATTCTTTTGCCGTGGCCACCCCCTTCATGGAAGTTCCCACAGGGAATAGGCCTCAGAGATAAAGATAGACAGATAGAAGAAAATCAGAAAAGTAGTATAGTTTATATTTGTGTGGTTGGGGTAGAAGAAAATCAGAAAAGTAGTAAACTTTATTCCATATTCATGTGGTAGGGCTGTGAATTGTGTTGAGGCAAGCAGGCAGCCATTGTATGGCAAATGGTTTTTATTCAGCTGTAATTAGTATCTGTTATATAACCCCAGAACTCTAACTGCCTCAAGGCTGTTCTACTTTGAGTTGCAGGAAACTAATGGACTCCTTTGGAAGTAAGAAGTTCCTCAACAAAATGAGGAATTCTCAATCGTCAGCAGATGATGATATGACCTTGCCAAATGTGACATTTTTCATTAGTGAAGTAACCACATGCAGGTTCAATATGTTAATGCCTCCAGATTTTTTTTTTACTTATCTGCCGTCTGCATTAGTGAGGCAGCACCAGGCACAGATGAAGAAATGCCAAACTCACTTGCATCCATTCTCAAACTGTCAGGGGCAATGCACCAAAACCACAGCCCCATATCCACAAACCTTTCCATGGTTTCCCTCGACAACTTCTCATTCTCTGGTTCAGTTCATTGACAGCATGTCACCTCTTGTACCCCACAATGTTCTAATTTACTCTATTCCTTGTACACCTTTCTCTCATCTGCATGTTCAGACCTCTACCACTCAAAATATATTTCATTCCATCTTTCCATCTCCAGTTTGGTCTCCCCTTTTACTTTTCCCCTCCACTTCCAACACATTTATCCTCTTTGTTAAGCTATCCTCACTCATTTTTTCCATATGTCCAACCATTTCAGCACACTCTTTTCTGCTCTCAACCACACTTTTTATTACCACACCTCTCTCTTATCCTTTTATTATTTACTCAATCAAACCATCTCAGTACATGCTGTCCTCAAACATTTAATTTCCAACACTTCCTTCCTCATCCGCACATCTCATGTCCATACAACTTCATTAGGACAGCTATATCTTTGCCCTCCTTAATAACGACCTCTCTTTCCACACATTCCTCAATGCTCCCAAAACTTTTTCTCCATCACCCACCTTATGACTCGCTTATGCTTTCAGGTTTCCATTTGCTGCCAAATCCACTCCCAGGTATTTAAAATACTCCACGTTCTCTGTTCATACTCACACCCCAACTAGCCTGTCCCTTTGCCCTGTGTAATGTAATAACTTTGATTTTGTTTACATTTACTCTTGAGTTCCTCCTTTCACACACACTCCCAAACACAGACACCAATGCTTGCAGTTTCTCATTAGCATCTATTGCCACTCTCTGTAAGACCCTTGCATTTATGTTCTTTACCACCCCATCCATAAAAAAAAAGTTACAACAGCCATGGTGACATCAGACACCTTAGTCACAGACCCACTTTCATCTGGAACCACAATAACCTCTTCTCTACCTACTCATACATATGCCCTATATACACTGGTCAAATTGTAGTATGCTCATACTACCAGCAGCTAGCACTTTACAAAACCTAACTGCACAAACGCCAAGGTATATGAACTCGAATATAATGCATATGAAAGTGTGCAATCATATACACTATATTCATGTTCATATATATATATATATGTATATATATTCCATCCATTTCCATACATATTCGCCATTTCCTGCATTAGCGAGGTAGCATCAAGAACAGATGAATGAGCCTCAGAGAGGAAAATCCTCACTTGGTCTGCATCTCTGTTCCCTCTTTTGAAGAATTAAAAACTGGAGGGGAGGATTTCCAGCCCCCGCTCCCACCCGTTTTAATTGCCTTCTATAATATGCAAGGAATACGCTTAAGTAAATTTTCCTGCTTTGATTTTCCTTCGTGGTCTACATGTTCATATATATATATATATATATATATATTATCCCTGGGTATAAGGGAGAAAGAATACTTCCCATGTATTCCCTGCATGTTGTAAAAGGCGACTAAATGGGGAGGGAGCGGTGGGCTGGAAATCCTCCCCTCCAGTTTCTGCTTTTCCAAAAAAGGAACAGAGAAGG
>JAYMFT010365475.1:0-22321 GCA_038088735.1 Panulirus argus
TATTTTACACAAACCCAACCACTTCACTCCCAAGATACATAATGACCTCATTTATTCTAGTTGGCTGTAACCAATCACATCCCCTCCCACACAATACTTGGCAATGAATATCAACAAAGCATTCAGCACTGTCCCCTGACTCATCCTCACACAAAAATACTTGACACTTCCCTCCAGAACAATGGCAAAAAGTGGTTAGCCTGTTTCAGAGCCAACTGACATACCAGTGTCAATAACAATGGTTTCACTCCTAAAACACTTAAACTATACAATGGAGTTTCCCAAGGAGCAGTTCTTCCTGCAGATCTCATAAGTCGCTTCCAACATGACCTCTCATTACTTCACATAAATCATAACATCAAGTCCTTTCATATGCAGATGACTTTACAATCATAACACAGGATCCTGACAGCACAGTAGCAGCAACAAACCTGTAGCACTAGATGACATACTTGGAACAGCAAATCATCAAGAACAGAATGCCAGCATCTCCCCAGAAATCTTCAGTTGCTTTAACCCTAAACAGACACAAATCCAGGTAACATCCCTCAGTTACTAAAATAAACTATCACTCCCAGTGAACTAAAAACTGTTCTAGGCTTTCATATTACAAACAAGTGACATTCACTCCCCATACCAATAACATCAACACAGAAGTAAATGCCATCAAAACACTAACTGGCACCAAATTTGGATACAAATAAGAATAATCAAATATAATGAAGCTGCAAGTCACAAAAATGTTGCAGTTAGAACAATCACCGCATGCTGAACAACCTCAAACACTGAACACCTAAACATGGGACAGAGATCCTTCTAATACATTCCCACCTCAACATGCTTGGCAATCAGTTTATGCAACAGCACTAAACCCGTCATTCAAACAACTCCATAACTAACCACGAACCCCCAAATACAAAGGTAAATCTTACCCCTGCCTCACGCATCAGATTCTCCCACTCCCAATTTACAGAACACTAACAAAACACATACACACTGAAATAACCTAACAAGCACTAAACTTAGTCTTAATTTCCATCCCACCAGACATACACCCATCAGAAGCCACACTTCCCTTAAAAACACAAGTCACACTTTCCCATCAATGCTCTTGGTATCATCCATACCTTCAGCACTACAAACACCATTTCAGTATGTCCCCAAGAACCTTTATGCCTATGGTAATAAAGACACCGATCATTTATGATTCAGCTGCTCTGCACTCCCTGCACATGGATGCACACACATCACTACACTGTATGACCTATAGTTCCGACCAGTGGACTTATCCAGGAACAGAAGAAGAAAAGCCGCATTCACCCACATCCATTCTCTAGCTCTCATGTATAATGCATCAAAACCACACCTCCCAGTCTACAGCAAGGTAGCGCCAGGAACAGATGAAGGCTGGCTGGCCACATCCGCTCACATCCATTCTCTTGCTGTCATGTGTAATGCATCGCAACCACACCTCCCAATCTACAAACAGGTCCCACAGACCTTGTCATGGTTTATCCCGGATGCTTCACATGCTCGGGTTCAGTCATTTAACAGCACATCAACCCCATATACCACAACGTTCCAATTCCCTCTATCCTATGCATGCCTTTCACCCACTTCCATGTTCAGTTCCCGATCGCTCAAAATCTTTTTCACTCCATCCTTCCATCTCCCCATTTGTTCTTGTTCCCTCCACTTCTGACATATATATTCTCTTCGTCAACCTTTCTTCACTCATTCCCTCCCTATGTCCTCTTCTGCTCTCTCAGCCACGCTTTTTTTTATTAACACACTTATTCTTTCTTTACTTACTTGATCAAACCACCTTACACCACATATTGTCCTCAAACATTTCATTTCCAACACATCCACCCTTCTCAGAACAGCCTTATGCTTCACGTTCATATAGTATTGTTGGGACTCCTGTTCCACACATTCTTCATCACTCCCAGGACCTATCCCCCCTCCCCCAACCCTATGACTGACTTCTGCTTCCATGGTTCTATTCACTATTATGTCCAATCCTGGGTATCTAAAACACTTAACTTCCTCCAGTTTTTCAAACTTACACCTCAACTAACCAGTCCCTCAAACCTTCTAAACCTAATAAACTTGCTTTATTCACATTCACTCTCATCTTTCTCCTTTTCTCACACTTTTCCAAACCCAGTCAACAACTTCTGCAGTTTCTCTCTCAAACTCAACACTAGTGCTTTATCACTAGCAAACAACAACTGACTCACTTGCCAAGTCCTCTCATCCCTCACAGACTGCATACTTGTCCCTCTCTCCAAGACTCACATTTACCTTCCTCACCACCCCATCTATAAATAAACTGAACAACCATGGTGACATCACATACCCTTGCCACAAACCAACCTTTACCTGGAACTGTTCACTCTCCTCTCTTCCTGCTCGTATACAAGCCTTGCATCCTTAATAAATACGTCTCACTGCTTTTAGCAGCTTTCCCCCCACACTGTATATTCTTAAGATCTTCCAGAAGACATCTCAATCAATCCTATTATATGCTCTCTCCATATACATAAATGCCACATACAAATCCATCTGTTTTTCTAAGTATTTCTCACACACCCTCTACCACATATGAAACCACAATGCTCCTCCCCATCTGATACTCTGTACATGCCTTGACCCTCTCAACCAATACCCTCCCATACAACTAAGTATACGCAACAAGTTTATACCTCTGTAATTTGAACACTCAACTTTATCCCCCTTGCCTTTATACGATGGTACTATACATGCATTCTGCCAATCTTCAGGAACCTCACCATGATCCATACATACACTAAAAATCTTTACCGACCAATCAACAACACAGTCACCCCCTTTCTTAATAAATTCAATAGCAATACCACTGACTCCAGCCACCTTGCCACATTACATCTAATGCAAGGCTTTCACCCCCTCTTCTCTCTTCGCCAAACTTTTCTCCATGACTCTCTCACTTCATATACCTACCCGACACAAACACCCTACATCTGCCACTTTATCATCAAATACATTTAACAGTCCTTCAAAATACTCACTTCATCACTACCTGTTATCACTTTCCCTTTTGCCCCCTTCACCAATGTTCTCTTGTCTCTCATGCATTATTTACCCTCTTCCAAAACACCGTCTTATTCTCCCTAAAGTTCACTGGAACTCGCCCACTAGAAATCTCATTTGCCCTCTCCTTCAACTCCTGCACCTTCCTCTTGACCTTCCAACTTTCTGCTATACATCTCTCAATCACTTGCACTCCTTCCCTATAAATACCGCCCAAACGCATCTCTTTTGTCTTTCACTAGCAGCTTTACTTCTACATCCCACCACTCACCAGCCTTTCTTCATCCCACCAATCATTACTCTTTCTAAGAAAATCTGCCAAACTCCCACATTTCTCATGTTACATGCATCTTTTGTACATGCCAGCACTGCTTCCCTAAATACCTCCTATTCCTCACCCACTCCCCTTATTTCATTTACTTTCACATTTTGCCATCTACACTCAATCTCTCCTGGTATTTCTTTCTTCACACTCTTTTCCAGGCTTACTTACCCTCACCACCCTCTCCTTATTGACATTTTTTTCCTCTTTCTCCAAAACCTCTTGAAATATTCACCCTCACCTCCACATAATAGTGATTAGACATCCCACCAGCTGCCCCTTTCAGCACATTTACATCATTAATATCAACATGTAATACAATAATGCCTGCTGACCGTATCTCCTTCTCATATACATATCCTTGTGTATATCCCTACTTTTAAACCAGATGTTACCAATCACCGGTCCTTTTTCAGAACGACTAAACAAGCTGTTTACCATTTCCATTCATAACACTGAATATCCCATTACTCACCTTTGCATTTAAATCATCCAACACTAAAACTCAGTCTCGTATATCAAAACTGCTGACACACTCACTCAGGTGTTCCAAAAACACTTGCCTCTTGTTATCTGTCTTGTCATGGCTAGGTGCATAAGCACTAATAATCACCCATCTCTCACCATCTTCTTTCAGTTTTATCCACATCAATCTAGAATTCAGTTCCATACACTCCACTCTATCACACATTCTCATTACTGCTCCAATTGTAATATAACTCTTTCCTTAGCTCTTGTCTTCTCACCAACCCCTGACTTTACTCCCGAGACATTTCCACACTATTCTTTCCCTTTACCCTTGAGCTTTGTTTCACACAGATCCAGAGCATCCAGGTTTCTATCCTCTCCTCATCTAGGTTACATCCAGACACATTTAGGCACCCCAGCCTGAGCCTTTAGGGAGGATGAGTGATGCCCACTTGGCTCCTTCTTCTGCTTCTTCTTTTAGAAATCAAAATACAAGCAGGGGAGTACTGAGGTAGAATTCTTTATATCTTTTTTATGCATGTTCGCCATTTCCACGTCAGTGAGGTACCGTTAAGAACAGAGGACTGAGCCTTCGAGGGAAAATCCTCACTTGGCCTCCTTCCAATGTTCCTTCTTTTGGAAAAGTAAAAAAAGGAGGAGAGGATTTCCAGCCCCCCGCTCCCTCACCTTTTAGTTGCCTTTTACAACACGCAGGGAATACGTGGGAAGTATTCTTTCTCCCCTAACCCCAGGGATATATATATATATATATATAAATATTATAAAGCCCTATCCAAAACCAAGCACCATATATCTTTCTGTGGTGTCCTCCAGCTCCTTCATATGACTTGGTTCAGTCCACTGACACACCCTACTCTTAGCCAGGGACCCATTTATTAACCAGCCCAGAGAAGGATAGGTAAACTGTTGGGTTGGTTGTAGACTGCCTTGCAAACCCAGGATGGCCAATGAATTACTTATGACCAGTAAAACTACACACTAGATGATGGAAGTCTAACGACCTTTTATATAGCGTAGGTTTTCACAGTAATATGATAATACGTTGGTGTCATCTTAACTGTTATCCTATGTGACTGTTAGTGCTTTACATTTTACTCACCAGTATGAGTGTTCCATGTAGGATTTGGTGAAAATAAAAAAAGTTTTAAGGTAAGTTAGGAGAGATGTTATGGTACAAAAGATCTTATACTGAGGAAAGTTTCAAGTGTGTCAAGTAGCAAATTAAATTTATTCATACATACTTGCATAAAAATGAAAGTTACACAATAAATATGGAAGAAAGGTAGACATAAGTATAATACAACAGCAATAAAATGATATGCAAATTCTTCTGCTCAGCTTGGAAGAAAAATAGATTTAAAAGCTTTTTTAATAAGCCTTTATGTTTCACTTTCTATACAGTATCTACACCTGAAGAACAAAAATTCAGTGCATAGAACACTGCTCTCTACCTACGTTGTCAATTACGCCATCCTCATTTACTGTTTCTCACTTCTGAAGTATTTAGCATAAGAAATGAGAGTTGGCCACAAAGCATTTAACAAAATGATGAAGTACTTGTCAAATTGGTATACAAGAGGGGCTTATCATCAAAGCTGCTCATTTTATTGCATTACAAACATAATTTTATACAAAAGAAGTCAAGCGTACACAAAAATGGGACATCTTGACTGATTGCCACAGTGAAATATCTTTCAAAGTCAACAACAAAGTTAAAGGAGAATGAAATTGGTATCCATTACTGTAACATGAAGACTTCACTACTACAGGTTGAGCATCCCTAATCCGAAAATCCAAAACTTTTTGAGCAGCCTCATATCATTACAAGTGGAAAATCCCATACCTAAACACATCATTTTTTTTCATTATATCAATGGTATTTCATATTTTTTACTGCTCAGTACTTATGTGTGAAGAAGTGTAAGAACATGATTGTTTATCAGTAGCATATAAATTCAGACTCAGGAATGAAGGTGATGCCAAACAACCACAGACTGTCCACATGGGCAGCTGAGGTTGTGACACCTTAGCTTTCTGATGGCTGTGCTACACAAACTTTGTCTCATGTGCAAAATCATTAAAAATATTGTATAGATTACCTTCAGGCTATGTGTATAATGTGTATATGAAACATAAGTGGATTTTGTGTTTAGACTTGGGTCCCACCCCCAAGATACCTCATTATGTACATCATCCATCATGACAAATGTGGAAAACAGGTGGTATGGAAAGAAACAGGTTAGAACTGAGACATACCTCAACATTTCAACCATTTAAAGGTCTTCCTCAGGAGATACTGATTCCAGCATTCGGTGGGACTGTGTTCTCCAGCAAGAGATGGTCACCTGGTCGGATGCCTTGGCATGTCACTTTCTGATTGGATCGCTTGTTCTGCTGCCTACACTTGTTCACGGTGATCTCCACTGCCTGACGTGACCAGCAGATGAACACAGACCTTGTGTTAATGTTGTCTTTGGTAGCAATTTAAGCAGCTTACATTGCTACCAAAGACAATGTTTACATAAGGTCTGTGTTCATCTGCTGGTCATATCAGGCTGCAGAGACCGCTGTGAAAGAGTGGAGGCAACAGGATAAGTGATCCAATCAGATAGTGACACACCAAGGCGTCCGGCTGGGTGCCCATCACTTGCTGGGGAACACAGTCCCACTGAATGATGGAATCAGTATCTTCTTAGGAAGACCATTGAACTAGTCCCACTGAATGATGGAATCAGTATCTCCTTAGGAAGACCAGTGAACTGTCAAAACGTTGAGGTATGTCTTAGCTCTAACCTATATGTTTTCATACCATCTTGTTATCTCATTATGTACATGCAAATATCCCAAAATCCAAAACACTTCTGGTCCCAGGCATTTCGTATCAGGGATATTCAACCTGTACTACTAAACAATCTTTATTCTCTAGACCCAACTTTCAACAAACGGGATAAACAGGATTCAATGTTTACAGGGGAAAATAAACCCATTCACGAAATGTAACACTTTGAGGTATATTAAAAATCAGTATCACACTGATTCATCTCCATGTGAAATAACATATTATAGATACATGTCCTGGGAGGACAAAGTATAAGAGATCATCAAAATATCAAAGTAATAAGCATATCAGTCCACTAAAAAAGAAATAAATAATATAAACTTTCTAATATGAACAAAAAAGAGGACCATCTGATATGTTATAACTGTTCAGGAAAAAATTAACCAGTTCAAAACAAAAATTTTAAGACTAGCTTTTCCAAACAGATAAGGTTTTCTTCCTACTTTTTTCAGATGTAATTCACAAAAAGCTCTTTTGTTCACTGCAAGATTATGAAAGAGCATGAGTTCATGAAACAAGTCTAACTTTCTAATAAGCAGAACAAAGAATGACTAGCACATGGGATTTTGTTTGGGAATATAGCAGGGATGGTGTAGGCGTAATGTTTATACAGGCATCTGATAAGGAAGAGAGGAAAGTCTTGATGACCAACTGGAATGCTTGTAGAAATAAAATGCCTGGAGTTCTGTATGTGAACTTTTATCAAACTAGGGAAAAGAGACTTCATTATCAGATTCACAACCCCAACATTATGAATGGAAAATATGATGGAGAGTCCCTTTCATTTCGATTAATCTAAAATATTTACTAGCACAAGCACAAAAATTTGAATGACTAGGTTAGCTTAAGGCTAACACTGAGCCTCTTGAAGCTATAAGCACAAAGATATAATGAATCCTAATCTTAAAGTTTTTCTTAAAGAAAAATCCAGTTTTACTCACAAAAAAACAATTCAGCTTAACCTTAAAATCTGGTACCTTTAGTTCTTAGGGCAAAACAGGATTATATTTCTGCAACTTTCAGTTCTTTTTGTACTTATTACATCATGTTATGATTAGGTTTAGATCCCTACCAAAATTAGACAATTTGAGGTGAAAGTGTGCAAAATACCCACATCAAAAATGAATACTAATATCTAGACTAGCTGAAACTCTAACGGCTCACTATGCCTCACTTCAGCTCCTGTGGTTCAATTTGCTGCTATGTCCACTCTCAGGCACCTGAAACACCCCACTTTCAGCAAGTTCTCTCCATTGAAACTCCACCTTGCTGTTAAACTTAATACCCTTACTTTTATTCACATTTACTCTCATCTATCTCCTTTCAAGTACTTTACCAAACTCAAATGACATGTTCTGCAGCTTCTCACTCGAATCTGCTACCAGTGCCATGTCATCACCAAGCACCAACTGACCTCCCCAACACATACACACACACACACACACACCAGATTGCATATCTGACACTCTCTCCAAGACCCTTACATTTATCTCTTACAACACCCCAACCATAAACAAATTAAACAGACATGGTGACAATACACACTCCTGTGACAGACCCACCCTCACCTGTAACTATTTACCCTTTTCTCCTCCCACTTGCACACATGCCTTCCTCTCTTGATCAAAACTCTTCACTGCTTCCAACAGCTTTCCTCCCAAACCATATATCTACAACAACTTCCACATAGCATCTCTTTCAGCCCTATCATCTGCTTTCTTCAGACCTATAAATGCCATATACAGGTCCTTCTGTCTCTTTAAGTATTTCATACACACATTCTTCAAAGAAAACACCTGATCCACAATTATCTATTACTTCTGAAGCTACATTATTCCTCTCCATTCTCGTACTCTGTAAATGCCACCATTCTATCAACAAGTTTTCTTCCATATAACTTACCAGATATACAGGGAAAAAGAGTATCTTACCATATTTTGTGAAAAGATATGACACCACGGACAAAGGATTTTGAGAAATACCTATTGGTCTGGCTCACATGAGTAGCCGTGCTTTCAAGATATTTTAATACATCAACTGCTAGCAATATTTCCTGTCATTTGCCATAATGATTTCATATTTTGATGGAAAGAACTATGAAGCGTGGTTACCACAATCATAAAGAAATTTGTGTCATGTTGAAGTTTACCAACCCTTCCGAGACAACGAGTCATATTAATCATCTTGAAATTCATTGGACCCATCCAGAAGGATTCTTTTTTTACTGTGTGTACACTTAACAGCTTATACCTCTGTACTTTGAATGCTCACATTTGTACCCCATACCTTTATGCAGTGGCACTAAGCATGCATTTCTCCAATCCTCAGGTACCTTGCCACAATCCACACACAGAAAATCCTAACTTATCAAACAACACAATTAACCCCTTTCTAAAGAAACTCAACCACAATACCATGACTCCAGGTGCCTAACTACATTTCCTCTTATGCAAGGCTTTCACACCTCTACTCTTTTTATCAAGCCAATTGCCTTTTACACCCATTCTCTTTTAACCAAACTGTTTGCCATAATTCTCTCATTCACATACCTCCCCAACACAAACAGCCTACATGTGCAACCCTATCACCACACACATTCAACAGTTCTTCAAAGTACTCATTCCATCCCCTATTCATCTCATCTCTGCCTGCAACCACTTCCTCACTTGCCCCCTTCACTGATCTTCCCATTTGTTCTTTTGTTGGCATTCACACATAAGCAAAATATGTGACCTGTGAAGTAGTTACATTCTCATCTATATATCTATTCTCTGAGAGAATGGTGTGCATACAGGCTCTAAGTTTTACTAACATACATCTAGTGTGCTATAATGGAAAAATGGCTTCCACATTAATATATGCATTTTTCTTATTTCTTACTACGCACAGTATGAAAATTTGTTGGCTGGATAACATCCCTATTCATAACATTACTTTCATATATAAAACAATGCAAAATTACTCCTTTGGCATCATCTAATATCCCTCAAGCCTAAATAATTATATTTGTAAACAATCTCTACTGCTGCTATTAATCATATATCTTGCTTTAGGAAAACTAGGGTTTCACATATATTCTATATCTGTTCTCCCAATTCTCATTATATCATAAAAGTAAACCATCTTCATTGCTCTTAGTCTTTGTTTGTCTGGTCCTGGGAAACCTAGGATTTCACATCTATAATCTGAGCTGGGATAAGCTCTCCTTCAAGCCAGCTTCTTTATACAATCTACACACTAATTTTTCAATATGCTTCAGATACCTCTACTCTCAGCTTCAACTTTCACTTTATCAGCATTACTGATTATCACTCCCAAATACATAAACTCATTTACATTTTCAAAGCTTTTCCCAGTCAAACTAATACTGCATTGTGATTTCCATCTTCATAAACAAGAATACCCTCCCCTGTGTTTACTTGACTAAAAGAGTGCATTGCAATCACTTTTCTTTGTTATCAGTTAAGGCAAGCAAGGGCTATACATGCAGTGAGAGCAAGGATGGTTTTGGAATTATCTGAAAAGCATTCAAGATTTTCAAATGATGGTTAAAACTTTATGTTAACAGCCTTAATGACCCAAACAATCAATAGGCCTAAAACCATAATCCACCAACCTTTAAGGGAAAGCTCATCTATATCCATGTAAAAATTAATCATTATAATATCTCTCGACAGCATTCTGCAACTTTTTGTGCATATCACAGAAATTGAACCTCCTTAAGTCATTTATTATATACAGTATTACCTTATACATTTTTTAAATCCCTGTATATTGTACATCCTATTAATACCTAAGTTAAGATTTATTCTTTAGTATTTGCAATCAATTTACTCCCTAGGCTTTTAAATGGGAACAGCCCATTCAAACATTTGATAAACACTTTCCAAATCATTCAACAGCAGCTTACTACAATTATACTCCCAGGTGCTCCATTCCATAGTGAATTATTGCTTTTCTTGCTTTTGCCTATGTAATGTGTTCCTCTTCTCTAAATATATTTTTCATTCACCATACCTCCAGTCCTACTGTGCCAATATCCATATCTCTTATAAAATCACTGTTACTTAATCTATCAATGATTTTCATCAGCTTTTACAGATTTCATCTTTTGTAACAATTAACCTTCCATCCTTGTACTGTGCACACCTCATTTTTCACAGAGACTGTCCCTTTGCACTAATTCATCTCCTCACAGAATATTATGTCATTCTTCCTTTGATTTTCAACATCCTTCCTCAAAGATCCACATATGCTTTCCTTTTATTCACCGGCTCAAATGTTTCCAACTTTTCATTTAAGTGATTATATCAAACATACTTTAGAATCCATAAATCATTATCTTCTGGAAGATCCTATTTCTCCTATGAAACTAACTCTTTCTCATTGACCAATTTCCTTATATTTTCATTTTTTAATGTTTTTCCTCTCACTCCAAAGCTCATTCTTAAAGAACCACACGCTCTTGTGGCAACTTCTTTTAATGATATCTTCAAATGCCCAAAATACCAATTCATTTCTAAAATCTATCATGATATTACTTATTCTGCCAACAAACAAGCTTCTGTCATATAATATAAGTGAACATGGAACATGCACTCCTCCAAATAGAAAACAAATGATTTATCAATCCATGTTCTAAGCATCCTCAGGAAAAATCCTTCCTCATATCTATAGCTAACAATGCAAAGCTTCATTTCAAAAAACAAAAAGTACATGAACATATGCTATTATTATACGGCTGGATTAAAAATAGTAAATAGCCATTTTTGCTTTCATTTTGAATCATAATATCAAAAATGGCTTTCATTTTGAATCATATTATCAATCATATTTCTAAATGCACATGAGATCAATACAAATCACAATGCATCTACTTTGGTGGAAGAATTATGATTCATAATCTAATTTTTCATGTTAATGGCAAATATATCAGAAAAAATTTTACCTTGCACTGACAAAGGCCTGTTTCAGGGTTTGCCTGAACGGAGTAGCTGCCAACAGGGTTGCATTCACCAGCTGTCCAAGAAAGAAGCATTCTGTAGTAATAAAGCAGTGGTTGAATGGAGTATTCTTAATGCATATAAAGTTGTATGATAATAAAAAAAATTAAGAGACAGAGTCCATGAATGTTGAACTCACTCCTTGTCTGAATTAATAGGAAATGAAAGACACTCACATTATTTTTAGAGGGGTAACAATTCACTATGGCAGAATAACACTCTTGCACATAGATGACTCAACATGAGTAATCTAGAATACTTACACTTGTATACACTGGACATGGTATGGATTAAAAATTTATTGCCTTCTCTAAAAACTTACTTTGGATATAAATGCATCCAACTATGTTGGATGTATATTTGGGTCTATCTTAATGTCCTTAGGTGCGTGTTATGGTTTGAAGTGTACAAAAAACCTCTTTCCTACATTTTCTGGCCATATTATGCATCACAAGTTCAGTAGGACTCCCTCATCACACCTCACACCAGTAACTTCAATGTTCCTGCATGTGGTAATACACATCTCATGCCCTATTGCCTTGAACATGTATCTGGTTGAATATTTTATGCTTATCTATTCAATAAGGTAAAAGAATGATTAACAGAAAAATAATAAAACTAAAGTATATTCTGTTACTAAGAATTCAGAAAAAAATAGTTACCTTCACATAAATATTCACAAGAATTATGATTGTTATGTTTTTGTTCTTAGTTTCTCTGCACTCACTTGTTCATATATATTTGCTTGACAATATTATATACATCAGAAAGTATATCTTAAACTAACATCTCCATTATGCAGAGAGTTTGTTGCCCACTAATAAAAATATCTAGAGCAGTGATCAATAAACTCATTTTGTAATGATATTGGTATAAGATTTACTGTTTGGTACACATATCATCATGTAAAACGAATACATGCATGAAAAAAAGAAAAAGTACAACTGTAATCAGTGACAAAAATTTAGAATTCATAAACATTTCTGATAATTACTATGTGCAACAGATATGGTAAATGCAGTTTGAGAAAGTAAAGATAATACAGTTGAGATGAAAGGAAATGGCCTTTAAAGATTACATTCCAAAAGGAGTTCATTAGCCAAGTGGTAATGCAGGTGGCCAAAAAACTTAGTGAACTTGAAAAGTTCATAGAGGTTTTTATCAGGAGAAACGGATGAAAAATAGCAAGAGAAAAGTGGAGAAAACACCCAGGAGGGGGAACAAAAATCTGGGGACATCAAAATAAACTAGAGAGATGATCAGCCTAACACTAGCCCAAAAAGGCTAGTTATACTTAGTATCACTAAAGCAAGGACGAAAGCAATGCATACGAAGCCTAATAAATTACACTGGTCAACAACTAATTTTCATGATACATGGCTTGTGGTGTACTTGATGAAGTTTTGGACGCTGATTTCAAAAATGCAATCTGTTTTCTTGTATCAAGTATACTTTTCATGATTTTATGAAAACTATTGCATCTGGCCTCAATGGCCCTCATTGCTAATGGCAATCTCCAGAGTGGAGGTGCCATAAGTGTTTAAGCATGTGCATACCATCACAAATAAAATCAATAAGATATACCATTTGTACTTTCAGTGTCCTCTTGGGGATCAGGACAGAAAATGGGAACTGCATGTCATCTGCACAATGCATTCAAATGGACTAAGAGACTGGCTAAACACAAGAAGAAAGCAATGCTTTTTGCAGGTCCCCTGATATGAAGGGAGCAGAAGGATCATGTCACAGACTGTCACCGGATTTTCTACTAACAACAAGCACAAGACTATCTACCCTAGCCTGGACTCCGCAATGTGACCAGTGTAGTACAACAATGACAACCTTCCCATTCCACTATCACTGGAGGAAGGCATCAGAAGCTGCAATGATGAAGAAGAGTACAGAGGGGAAGCTGTTGCTGTATAGGAAGAAACGCGAATGGGTGCAGAATTTTTACTTGATGATGAACCAAAGAAATTTTCTGAAGGACCTCATTTAAGCTGGTCATGCAGCTTCATGGTTGCACTTCATGCAGGAGCAGGGAAATGATGGACTCCTTTGGAGTGAAAAGGTCATCAATGACACTGTACTCTTTTCCATTTACCAATTATGAAACATCCTTGCCGAAGGCGACCTTTGACTCTTGGTGTAACCCCACGCTGCCATAATCAAGCAAATAATCAAGCAAATTCTCTATAAACATCATAACATGGAAATGGAAAATATTAGATGTTACGCCTCATAAGGAAAACATATAAAGAAGATCAAAGAATAGACCAGGCACAAAGAAGAGGTAAAGTTGTATTAACCAAGGGAACAGCTTCTATGTGAACATAAATGAAGAAATGGAATTCCACAGTCAGACAACAGAATACTATTCAGAAAGATTCAGTGAAAGCTGTAAAGAGGGGGTTAGTACGTGGGAACCCCCAGCAGTGAGTCAAAAGAGATGGCTAGAAAAGAGAAATATATGGTTCAATCAATTGTGTCAAAAAGCTAAGGAATATAGGGATATACTGTGGAGAAGATAAAGGTGGCAGCATGCCTGCATTTGAAAGGCAAAATATGACTGCCAGATACAGAAAGCATTCATACTATATTCCATCACCATCAATAATACTCACACGTCCATCATAACATGGCTATATATACAATTTTTTTTTCTATGTTAGATGAGACGGCACGGGCAGCCAAGGCCCTAATCAAGGCCATCCCATTAACGCTATATACATATGTACCCTAGCCTGAGCCAGGTACCCATTTTATCGACCAACCCCTAGGAGTGGATGAACAGCTGGGTTGACTGTGGACCGACTGCCGCAACCAGGATTCGAACCTATGCGCTCGACCCTGGGCGGCCCGTGAATGCGTCACGGTCAGGAACGCTAACCACTACACCACGGAAGTCCTCACCTTTTGCCATTCTGCACTCAATCTCTTCTGGTATTTTTTCACACGATCATTTTCCAAGCTCGCTTACTCTTACCACTTTTTTCACTAAAATTTTTTCCTCTTTTACAAAACCATATACCCTTACCTTCACAAGATATTGATCAGACATCCCACCAACTGCCCCTCTCAGCACATTTACATCCAAAAGTCTCTGTTACATGCCTGTCAGTTAATATGTAATCCAATAATGCCCACTGGCCATCTCTTCCATTTACATAAATATATTTGTGTATGTTCCTCTTTTTAAACCTGGTATTTTAGGAATAACTGTCCTTTTTCAGTGCACAACCACACAGGCTGTTCACCATTTTCATTTATAACACTGAATACCTGATAACCTCCATTGAAACCTTCAACTCCCAAATTACTCACCTTTGCATTTGAATCAACCATCAATAGTAAACAGTCTCTTACATTAGAACCGCTTACACACTCACTCAGCTTCTCCCAAATCACTTGCCTCTCATGACCTTTCTTTTCATAGCCAGGTGCATACTTGCTACTAATAACCCATCTCTTGCCATCCACTTCCATTTTTTATCCACATCAATCTAGAATTTACTTTCATACACTCTTTCACACTCTCCCACAACTCCCGCTTCAGGATTAGTCTTGTCTTCTCACCATTCCCTGACTTTACTCCTACAACATTTTCAAACCATTCTTCCCCTTTACCCTTGAGCTTTGTTTCAGTCAGAGCCAGAACATCCAGGTTTCTATCCTTAAATATACTTCCTGTCTCTACTCCCTTCTCATCTTGACTACATCCACACATATTTAGACACCCAAGCCTGAACCTTTGAGGAGGACGAGTACTCCCTGCTTGGCTCCTTCTTCTGTTCCTTCATTTAGACTTTCAGATACAAGAAGGGGGGTTTAGAGCTCCCCCTCTCCCTCCCCCTCTAGTTGATATCTACAACATGCTAGGGATACGAAGGTAGAATTCTTTCTCCCTTAACACAAACTGCAGTTTGTATTAGCCTAATTTGCATTATGATTAAATAGGCAAGTATTAGTTTACACTGTTGTTAAGCCCTATCTAGCCCAACACCACAATGTTGGTTCACTTTCCCTCATTTCCAGGTATTACTTTGATTTTTGCTACTGAAAGCTGGCTGCTTGTGTGCCCCATCACAAGCTAGACCATGCAATACTCAGAAAGCTGCTTCATCACATGATTACCGTATAGGCCATTGGCAACCCTTAGTAAGCCGTTTTGATAACTGTTTCTTTCCTTACACCTCAAAGGTTTGGAACTCTCTGCTGTCTCTTACCTTTGCCAGTAACAATGGTCTGGCACATTTTAAAAACAGGTTTTTCACCACCTCAAAAATTTGTAAATACTTAGCATAATCTCTTCTCTTTCCCTTTCATTAACCAGTCCATATGTCAATTAAGGTCCGGCCTTGATGTGGACTTTCGTCCATGACTGGAGCCTCCAGTGTGAAAGAAAATTCATTCTAGGAAGCCTTTTCAAGAGTTTAATTTTTTTAGCCCATTTGTAGTGACAAGATTTTATCATAAATGTATTTCTGATGGCCACTTGGGACTTTGTGATTTTTAGTACACAGTGTGCATTCTTGAACTGACTGAATTATGACAAGTATTTGGAGAGAGAGAGAGAGAGAGTGTATTCCTTATTAAAAATTCATATAAAGTGTAGATATTTTTTTTCAGTTTTCAGGCTAATATATTGTTTACCCCAAGTTGTTGAGTGAGAGGTTTCAGGCCAGTTCTTCCTTTGAGCTGTTACAAGGTTTTGTAAGTTAGTAGGATTGAATTAGTTTGGGCTGATTGTGTGAGATATCACTTGCCGCCTGCTGGAATAAGCAGCAAATTAAGACGTTTGTGGTTGAGGGATTAATGGAAAAATACGTTTTGCCTGATTCTTCCTTCCGGGGGAATTAAGAGAGAAGCAGTAAGAAACCAAGGGAAAGTACATGGGAGAGAGAATTAGTTAAAATCAATAGGAGTTTACTGTGAAGCAAAAATGTGCAAGATGGCATGAGTTATAGATGAAGTTAGAAATAGGAATGTCTGGAAAAGATGAAAAAAATATCAGGCATTTTGAAGTTGGTAAATATCCTAGTTAAGTACCTGATTTTGATGAAAATATGATAATATATATTCATTCTTTTCTTAGTGTGAAATGTGAGGTGATTCTGTGCAAGGGTCACTTGAATAGTGGCCCACTCTTACATTCTTGCTGTAAGAGGTAAGGCTCGAGATGTTTGAAATTCTTCATCATGACCATATTGCAGGGATTCTAATACCTGGTATTGAAGCTAGTATTTTGAAAGGGTACAAAATGGTTCCAGAGCAGTACAGACAAAAATTCAGCAACCTTAAGAGAGGTTATAATTTTACTTGCATTGAATATGCGTCGGAGGAGAGATTACTTGACAAATGTTGCAGTTCTTTAGAGCTAAGTGGCAATTTTAAGAAAGAGATGTATGCCTGTTAGAGGAATTTAATCCTTTCACTCCTGCTGTGGTGCACGCATCCAGTAATGTGTTCCTTTTCATAACAGATGAAGCATATATACTCTATGCAGCTATTAATGCTGACAGTGGCATACCACACATCATTTCTAGATGATGCAAACTAAATATTTTCCATAGACTTGCCAGTGCATGTGGAGATCTCAAGGAAATGTCTCTGAGATCTGCGCCCACACAGTATATAATAGATTTTGAAGCTGTTTCACTTAAGCGAGATTATAAACTTTACTAAAGGAAACCCTTTGTAATCTTAATTGTTTGTGACAGAAACAATTCTAAAAATACCTCACACCTCACTACATATGCTTGAAAATACTCCTGAAATTCTTCATATGCCTGGCAGAGTAACAGCATAGGTTAAAGTTTGCATAAAACACATGAACAGTGTCTTATCAGGATGAGCTGTTTAACATCCTATTTAGGTAATTTTGTTCCAGTTAGTCTTGATAACAAATGTGTCAATATTTTTTTGAGAATATCCTACACACAAAATGTACCTTGGGCTGTAGGACAGCTACACAAAAGTGTTAAGAGAATTGCAAAAGCAAAAATGTAATGACTTATTGGAAGGAAAATGAAGCAGAGATTAGAAAGAGCTGCCACTTTAGCAATTACAAAAAATTATAATAAACTCATGCTTAATCTAAATAGATTTTCACGATAAGCAAAGTCTGATGCTAAATATTCACCGCAATTTTTTTTTTTTCATTTTTGTTTGCCATTTTTGCACGTTAGTGAGGTAGTGCCAGGAACAGATGAAGTAAAGACTGCATTTGCTCACATGTACTCTTTAGCTGTTATGTGAAATGCACCAAAACCACAGCCTCCTATTCACAACCAGGCTTCTCATTTATTTCCAAAGTTTCCCCTGGCTGCTTCAGGTGATCTGTTTCAGTCCACTGACAGTGGATTGCCCCTTGTATACCACATTGCTCCATTTCATCCCATTCCATGCATACCTTTCACACATCTGCATATTTAATCTCTGAGCAATCAAGATCTTTCTTACTCCATCCGTGTCCTCTCCACTTTTGACACATATATCCTCTATGTCAACTTCTCTCTCATTAGAGCTCTCCATATGTCCAACCATATCATCACATCCTCTTCACCTCACCCATACTCTCCTTATTACCACACCTCTTTCTTACCGTATCTTCACTTACTTGATCTACCCTCTTCACATCATATTTTGTCCTTAAACATTTCTTTTCCTACACATTCACACTACCCATACTTTTTGATCTATAGCCCATGTCCTGCATCCAAGTAGATTGTTGTATCTGTACCTTCAAACATATTGATTTCATCCTCCTAGATAACAGCCATGCTTTCCACACACTTCTCAGTTTACCCAGAACCTTCTACCCCTCACCCACCCAGTGACTCACCTCCACTTCCATGATTCCATTCACTGCCATATCCACTCATATGTATTTAAAACACCTCACTTTCTCCAGGTTTATTCCAGTCAAACTCACACCCAGCTAGCCTTTCTCTCTTCTTTGCTAAACTTAATAACTTTGCTTCTTTTCAAAGATACTTGCAACAAATCCCTTTATATATTCTTTCCCAATTTCAGAAACCGACCTCTGCAGTTTCTCCCTCAAATCTGCCACCAGTGCCGTATCATCAGCAAACAACAACTGGCTCATTTTTCAAGCCCCCTCACTTTCTACAGATTGCATACCTCCCTCACCACCCAGTCCATAAACAAGTTAAACTGCCATTGTGACATCACACACGGCTGCCACAGACCCTCTTTTGCCAGGAACTACTAACCCTCCTCTCTTCCTTCTCATACACATGCCTTATTCTCTTGATAAAAATTCCTTACTGCTTCTGATAGCTTTCTTCCCACATGATGTGTTTGTAACATCTTCTCCAAAGCATCTCTGCCATCTCTTTCACATGCTTTCTCCACATCCATAAATGTTATATACAAATCCCTCTGTTTCTTTAAGTATTTCTAACACAGATTCTTCAAAGTAAACAAATGATCCACACATATTCTGCCACTCCTGAAACCACATTGTTCCTCCCTTATCTAATGCTCTGTACATGCCTTAACACTCAGTCACCACTCTCTCATACACCTCACCAGGTACACTCAACAAAATCATGCCTCTGTACCTCAGACACCCACCTTTGTCCTCTTTGCCTTTATATAGTGGCACTATATAGGCATTCTACCATTCATAAGGCACCTCATCATGATCCATACTTACACTGGAAATCTCGTATCTAACCAGTCAACAACCTGGTCACTCCCTTTGCTAAGAAATTCAATTGTAATACCATCCACTACAGCTGCCTTGCCTCATTTCACCTTACACAATTCTTTAACCACCCCTTCTTTCTTCAACAAACCACTTTCCATGACTCTCACTTCACATAATTCCTCAAGCGGAGACTCTAAATATGCCACCCAATCATCCAACATATTGTACAATCCTTACTCCATTTTGTCTTTGCCATGTCAGTGTTTGTTACCACTTCCCCACTTGCCCCATCACCATTGTTCCCATTCAGTACAGATATCTGGTAATAACATATTATCTAACATAATTATGCCTAAAGTACATCAAGTGCCTGGTAGTAATTGATTCACCAGAAATATCTGGTAATAGTGAAGTTCCTAATACAGCTCAGTGTAGAAATCATGTAAAATCTAGGAATATTTTTCAGAGTCATAGGTCTTCTATAATCTGTTATTATTGTTACAAACCTGGACACACAAATCAGTTTGTAAGAAAGTACGTGAAAAAGCTTGGCAAGCTAATGCTCTCATATGTAAGTGAGTGTCAGTAGTTTTTGATAACATATTTAGTCAGTGTGAACCAAAGGTGTCTTTTCTGACTGAAGGTTTTGTGGCATTTGATGTGAATACTGAATTAGTCCCAAGTGTCATCATAAAAGACACTGGTGCAGTTCAGTCCTTGTTGCTGGAGAATAATCTTCCCTTGTCTGTGCTCTTTTTACCTACTGTTAATTTGTTGGAAGATGCTGGTGGATTTGTGGAAGTTCTCCTGCACTCAGTTTGCTGCACCACAAGTCAGATATTGTATATGATTGAGTGTCTTCAGGATTCAAATTGATGTCACCAGTTGCAGGAGTTATATAAATTTTTGGAAATGATTTATCAGGTGAAATGGTGATGCCATATTCCATTGTCATGGATGTGTAACTTGATAGTTTTGAAGCTACAAAGAAATGCCAGGCTTTTTTTTGTTTGTTTTCTGATATGTGCAACAACACAGCAGTTGGCTGTTAGGCATGTTGTTCTTGAAATAAGAATTAGGTTCATACTTATGATAATGCTCCATTAATGGATTTAGTGTCAAGCAGGCTGTATTTCTTTTGTACAGAAAGGTTGTCTTAGAAGATAACTGTGGTTTAGGCTTGAGGTTCCATGAGGGGTCCAAGTTGATCTATGTGCCTTTTCATAATTTTGGTGACTCTTCATGTTGAGAGATTGATGTAGGAGATAATTTTGGTTTAGCCTGCAGGTTTCAAGAAGAGCTGGGTTTTGCCATCCCATATATCTCCTGACACATTGGTTAGGTCAGGCTGCCCATCTCAGTTGGTTTAGAGCTCTGAGGCTCATTTGCATGTAGGTGTTTTTGCTGGTATTGAGCATAATGTTATACTTAAAGAAATGGTGGGAATATCATTGCTTCCTGAACATCCCCTTTCAGCACATAAGGGATTTTCTCAGTGACCTCCCCAGTTTGAAAAAAAAAAAAAAAATCTTTTTTTATTAAGAGGCATGGTTGTGGTTCATTACACATGACAGCTAGAGAGTGGATGTGAATGAATGAGGCCATTCTTCTTCTATTCCTGGTGACACCTTGCTATTACAGGAAACAGTGAATAAACATTATGTTTTTTTAAGTATTAAGACAACTGTTCCTAGCAGGTAATAACATTAACACCCATACTGGCCATCTTTCATTATATGCAAGTTACATTAATTTTAGTTTTGCAACTTATTTAGTTGCAGGAAAATTATCAAAAGCATTGTTTTTCTTTTGAATTCAGAATGAAGCATTTGTGGTTAGGAAAAATACATCATTTACCAGATGTGAGTGTGGTGGAGGTACAGCAGTGGTCACTATGGATGAAGGTGGGTGCTGCAGATTCGGCAAGTCCCTGGAAAAGGTGCACAGCCACCTAATGTAGCCACTTGTGGATCACTAAAGCCTTTAGGCAACTTTAAAGACTTACTCTCTATTAGGGTTGCTATGTATGGCCAGCTTACAGAGCCTACAGTGTGTGCAGAAGTCAACTTGTGGTGGGAAATTATGTGTGGAGATTGATATTCATTGCACTCTTCTATGTACCAGTAGATTGACCTTCATACCTGTCATCTCTAAAGGTCAAGTTTTGATGTGTAAGTGGCAAACTCTTACTTTAACAGCCATTGTTTTGCTTCACAGGTTCAGGCGAGAAGTGCTGGGTTAGCATGTGGATCACCTTTAGCAGGCCATTTAGGTGTGAAGAAGTCTTTTGTAAAGTATTAGAGCACTTTTTCTTGCCAGATATAGAAATTGTTGGAGTTAATTACTCCAAATTATGCCATATGTGTGTGATGTTTATAAGCATAGGCAATTGAAGGTAAATGCAAGTAAAAGTAAAGTAATAGTGCTTGAAAGGAAGCAGAGTGAGAGTATACATTCTGCAAAGCCCTACAGAGTGAAAAAAGAAAGTGTACTAAGCTGTGTTATAGATTTGGTGGAGAAGGACTGCAAGAAATGAGAGAATTTAGGCATTTAGAAGCTATCTTTGGTAAGTTTGGTGATATGAAAGGAGTGATAAGAGACAGGACAGTACATGGTAGAAGAGTCACTGGGTCCCTTAATAGAATAATGGAATTGAAGAAAGGATTAAGGGACAGCATAGTCCTTCCAACCCTGACCTGTGCAGCTGAAACATGGATGTGGAATGAGGCACAGAAGTCAAGAATCCTGGCTGTGGAAAGGAGCTACTTAAGAGGAGAATGTGGTATGACAAGATGGAATAAAAAAAAAGAAATGAAGGGGGTATATGTGAGATGTAGCATGGCAAAGAATATATATATATATATATATATATATATATATATATATATATATATATATATATATATATATATATATAT
>JAYMFT010365486.1:0-22315 GCA_038088735.1 Panulirus argus
TATATATATATATTATTTTTTTTTAACATATAATGGACACATGGAATAGATGATTACAGTTTACCAATGGGCACCAGGAATTCAAAACCCAGTCCTATCACACAACAGGCCTGTACGCTAACCATTGGACCATGAGACGACAAATGCTTTCCATCTCAGACCAACAAAATGTGCATGAATTTCCCCATCATATCACAGTGACCTAAGGGGTACAAAAAGCCAACACACACACGGACTGTTAATAACATCAAATCAGTCCTCCAATACTACTGTGCAGTTCATACATCTTTAACATGTACTAAACACATCGAATGTATGATGTGATCTACTGGGTGCCAAAAATTCAAAACCCTGTTGTACCACATGGTAAATCAGTACACTGACCACTGGACCACAATGCAACAAAAACCTTCCATCTCAGACCAACCAATGATCCATGAGACCCTCCGTCACATCATGTAACCAGAGGGGTATGGAAAGCACATGCCCACAAAGGTCGTAGCTAGCATTAAATCAATCCTCCAACACTATGGTAGAGTTTATATATATTTAACACGTACCAGACACATGGTATAGATTATAGAATCTACCAATGGGTGCCAAGGATTCGAGATCTTGTCCTCCCGTGCGGCAGGCCAATATGCCAACCACTGGAACATGAGATAGCAGAAGCTTTCAGTCTCAGACCATCCCTTTACATCACATGAATCTGAGAGGTACTGAAAGCCAGCATCCACACGGATCATAGCTAGTATCAAATCAATCCTCCAACATTACAGTATAGTTTATATATCTTTATTGAACACTGGACACATGGAATAGATGATAACGATTTACCAATGGGCAAAGAGGATTCGAAACCTGGTCCTAATACGCAGCAGACTGGTACACTAACTATTGGACCATAAGGCAACAAAAGCTTTCAATCTCATACCAAGCAATGGTCTATAAGATCCCCCTCACATCATGTGACCAGAAGGATACAGAAGGCCCATGCCTACACAGGCCTTAACTAGCATCAAATCAACCCTCCAGCACTATGTAAAGTTTATATATATCTATCATGTACCAGACACATGGATTAGATGACAATGATTTACCACTGGGTGCCAAGGATTAAACACCCACTCCACTCAGTGGTTTCAGATGGAAAGATTTCCCTGTCTTGTGGTCCACAGGTTGGCATACCAGCCAGCCATGTGGTAGTAACAGGTTTCAAATCCTCGGCACACCACAAATCAACCTTTTCAATGTGTAAGTTTTCTGCTTTGTGCATCCTAGAAACTGTATACCAAAACACATTACACACATTATGTTTTTTCACTAGCATCATTTCACACATCACATACAGTACATACCAGTCACACATTTCTCTGTTTATATGTATTCTTTTGTATTTCATATTCTTTAATTCTGTATTTACATAACAAGATCATCATTCATATGAATAAATGAAGTGCTAAAAACTATTTTTGCCAAAACAAAGTCACAAGAGATGCTGAATCTTTTACTAGAAAAAAAGGTGACAATATTTGCTACATAATTCTAGTCTCCCACAATGATGACGCAGTTACACTTTCTCTGCCAATTTATAGGCAACTGTAATGTATCTTTTCTAGTTGTGTTGTTAGGTTGCTCATGAGGGCACATAGGCTTAGACCCACATATGTGATTCAGCACACCATACTACATCCAGCCACAGATGTGGCTTGACAAAATGAAAGTGTCAAAGCATGCATAGAAGACATAAACAATGTCTTATCAGGTTGATCTGTATACTATTCTATTTACAATACCAAAACTGGTGCAGTGAAACAGCTAAATCATTAAAAAAAGAAAAAAAAAAAAAGTCTTGATAGTTATTCTGCACCTAATCATGTAAACCTAATCATATAAATAAAGAGTTACGAAAAGAAAGTTTATGTAAATTGCATTTACAAGATTGGAACATCTGGCAGATCATGGGTTTCCCTGAAACTTATGATGGTTAGTCTGAAGTCTTGGGAAAAAAATACAATCATATTTTTATGTACCTTTCCATATACAGAAAAATATATTTTGCTATTTTTGCACTCTGCTGGGAGGCCAAAGAAAATCAACTGCACACTAAAAGGGTCTAGGGCACCATAAAAGACTCCTATGGCAATGAAAGAAAAAACTAGTGGAGCATGATTTGAATCATTCTTTTACCCTACGATAATATGTAATTGACAGTGAGAGGAAGTATGAAACATGGAAAAATGTGGGGATAATTCATGTAAAAGTACTGCATAGTACAGTTATCCCTCGATTTAATGGACTAATAGTGGAGGAGGTGTCAGTTAATATCAAAAGTCCATTAAATCGAATGTAACCATTTTCTGATGCAACATACAATATACAGTAATACAATACACAGTTCACACACTGTCTTTCAACTCCTCTATCACTTGATGCCATTTTGAATTGTAAGGACTGCATAATTATTTAATAAATATAGTCACAATTCCCTGTATACAACCTGACCACACGATAGCTTGAGGCAGACTGAAACCGAAAAAAGCGAGTATACCCCATGCTACCAAAAACAAGTGTGATATGAAATGCACATGTTGAGGCATTTGAGATTTTATAATCTTTTTATTTTTTTCAATTATTATTACTCAATGTCTTATTATTTGCCCAGTCCATTAAATCTGAAATCCATTACATAAGTGTCTGTTAAATCGAGGGATTACTTTATGTAAAACACTTGTAGAAATTACATATCTAAGAAAACCAAACCTAACTTTGCCTAGGGGCTGCAATTTTCCATATATTTCAATTCAAAAGTCAGAACATGAATACGTCTGCAACATGGTCATCTACCCCTTGCCATCTGAAAGTAGTAGCATTTCCTGCACAAAGTACCAAAACTTCCTAGCAAATGAATGTAAACAAGAGACCAACAACCATATTCTTTTTCAAATAATAAGGAAATGCAGTGCATTTCCCCTGCTACTAGAAGTTAGGTGAGGTTGATATATGAAAGTGTTTCGGTGACTTTTCCAATTTTTCCCAATCTTCATAGCCCTACCCATTATCATTTCTGTAAAAACGAGATAGCATTAAGTGCTAGATGTCAGGTGGTCTACTTTCTTACTCTTCTATACGCTACTTCTTGCAGAAATGTAAGAATTTTAAATACATGGGCATTTGGATTTTGGACTCTTCTACCTGTATCTACTAATATTTGGTTAAAGAATCATGTACCTCTAAAATTCATGCTATTCTACCTAACATGTCCTATAGCTTTTCAGGTCCTTAACGGATTAAATTTGCATACTCTTCTTGCTTTCATATCCCAGCACAGTTTATCTTTGTATACACATTAAGAACTAAGCCTTCCATTATATTCTAGCAAGGAGACTTTTAGAACTTTCAGCCCATCCCTGTGATGCAGAAGCTCTACTGAAACAATATCAGCAGCATTTCATATAGCCTAAAATGAAGTTGACACACATTACTGTTCTATTCTAAGAACAAGTGCTTTAGTTAATAACTACTTACCATTCCACGCAAACCGTATAGCCAATGGCAAGAAGAATGAAACTCCTGCCCAACAATTCTCCTAATGCCAATAATAACCCTTAAATGACAACTATTAGGATCATTTTTTGCAAACTTCATATGTAAAAGCTACCGTATCATCTCTAAACCTCCATTTAATATATTGTAGCACTCTCACAGTCGCCCCACAATTTTCATCTTAATGATAATGCCTTGACTGGGTAGCAGAAGAAAGCCTGTGACCTCACCTGATCTAACAACTCAAAGAATGTGTTTGGTGGCCCATCCTACACATCTGCACCTGCAGTATTTATTCCTAATGCCTATACTCGATGTCGGCAGTAGCAGATCAAAAGCTGCTGCTGTAATCATAGCTGTAATCATAGATGACCTGACCCTTTCCATGAGAAGTGTAGCTCCTACGGGCTTAACCTCAAGTCCACCAGCAAGGAGAAGGCCAGAAGCTTGCGACATTCAGCTTCCGAGTCTGTAATTCCCTTGGGGAAAGCTACCCCCCTCAAAGACCTGACCTCAACACCTCTTAAGTATCCAGGTATCACAGTAGCAAACCAGTCAGGCAGTTGACTGACCACTAGACAAGTTTACCACTCTGGTACCTAGAATCCTGGCATTTGTAACTCCACACTCAAGCTGCCCCTTTACATCTCCATCAGTAAATGTCCCAATGTGACTCTTGATGTTTTCATATTCCTGGCAGGTTTCATTGTGGTGCCTCATCTCTGACATCCACCCTCAGCAAGCCTCGGTGGGACCTCCACACCTCCTATAGGAGTTCCACACTGACTAAGCATCCATGCACTTCTCCCATGTGGTCCTACTTCATCTGACACCTACTATCACCAGCATCACAGGTCCCCTTCCAAGCCTGTCTCATATTACTCGACCTAACTTATGTTACCTCTTCCTCACTATGATCCTGCACATCCAGTAGCTCATTGCCCACTGTTACTTCTCCTTGTATATTCTAACCAATAAAGCACTGTTGTTGTTCTTTAAAGTGTTTCCATGCCCTCTCTTAGTTTTACCACTCCAATAAACATTACCAGAACACCAGCTACAATATCTAATGCATAAAACCATATTCAGCATGATGAAAACTATCATAAACAATTACACTGTTATTATAAAGTATAATTTGAAGGAAGCATTAACATTGCATCCATCCAAGGTATTTCCCATGATGCATACACAACGCTTTCAATCCCAGAAACAACAGCAGAAAAAAATGTGAAAATACATTTTCAGAAAAATGCACCAAAAATTCAAGGCATCCCACGGCCAAAGCATCAGAAACGTGTTTAAAACTTTATATGGTTCTACAGAAAAACCTCCACATGCTTCTACAGAGCTCACTTTCATATAATAGTGTTTGGTAAATGTAAAGTATATGCAAAAGTGGCAAAAGATGTTAATGGACTCCATCTACATGATGGTTACACCACAAGCAAGAAGTCAACATAAGTGAGTCTGTATTCTTGGACAGTCTCATCAAAGCACTTCTCATTTCAAAGGAGTCCATCAGGTCCCTCCTACTAGAAGTTGTATAGCCTTGGAGCTGCAGGAGCTCCTTGAAAGCATTACTGGGTAACACCAGAAATCTTTCTTAGAAAGGGGCTATAGGTAGTCATAAATATGTAAAGTGGTAATTATCAGTTTAGTCCCACTGCATTATTTCTTTGTAGAAATGGAGAATATTGGTATCAATAAATCCTTACACTTTGCAAAGTATTCAGACCAGCACTACATGACTAAGGCATTTTCTTTTATCTTGCAATTGTGAGTGATAGTAAGGGGGGGGCTATAAAGATCAAGAAAAATGCAAAATTAATTAATGTAAAAGTAGGTGGAACACTAATACAAATAAAGAGAAACAATGAAAACCTCACTTAACTTACCCTAACAGTTGAAATCCATATTATAAATATACTAGCATTTGAAGTGGCCTGGAATAACAACTGTCTGTGGGGAGGCTAGATAGTTGTGCCACTGCCACTAGTTGCCCAGTGTGCCATCTGTTAATTTTGTGTATTGCCACTTGATGCAATGCCCAGTTATGGGTATGTCCTGGACATCTTTATTTACAAATTTAGAAATCAAGAATCTCAGCTGCTGGATGAAATTGAGTGATTCATAAATTTTATAGATTTCCAGAGTATTTTCCCTACTTCTGTCATTAATCAACCTCACTTTTTCCCAAATCTTCTTAGCCCTCCCACTCATTTATCAATGTAAGATAAAGGAAAACTTTTCCAAATCACACTGCACCAGTTTAAATCACTTTTACTAAGTGCAAACAATAAGTAGATACCAAATTTGTACAAATTCATACAGGAATAGAGTGGCAGGGCTAAACTGATAATTCACAAAACTAGAAACATGACAAGCTACAATGAATTTCATCCATTTGATGCTTATCAAAGAAACCTTTATCAACAGTCTGTTACAGTAATGGTACTAGTTTATTCTAGAGCAAAATATCTGGGTCTTACAGAGTATCACATTTCATGTAAAATTTCAGCTTAATTAGCACATTTAAAGTAACATATTTCAGCCAAACTTTCAGCTTAAGTCTTAAAAACTCCCATATATCTTTAACATAAACGAAATATGAAGACTTTTGACTGGAACTATTACTTTTTAACTAAATATAACTATCAGTTATAAGACTTAACTACAGTACAATAACAAGCAATATTCTTAGAAAATTAAACCATATCATTTACTTGAACATTTTTTAGTTAAGATAAACATTAGGTAGAGAACTGAGCATAAATTTAAAGGGAAATTTTGCACTCTGCTGAGTTTATAATCATCTAATCCAAAAGACACTAGGGCTATGAAACACTGGGAAAACAACAACAACAATAACAATAGCAATAATAATAATAATAATAATAATAATAATAATAATAATAATAACAAAAATAATAAAAATACCATCTTCCAGATTGGGTCCTGGTATTACCCAAAGCCTCTTTTCTAGGGGCTCCTGCTGCTCCACAGTTGTACCACATTCAGTAGACAAGCTAGGAATGACTCCATCCAAGCATGAAGCTCTCTGACAAGACTGTAATCTATATTGTAAACTAATAATAATATAACTTCATCATTTCAGTAATGCTGCACAGATAATATAGGCTTAATTGAGTTACATAACCAAGGATGTTATTAAAAGTACTAGTAACCTAACCCTAACAACCCAACCTAACATATTTGCACCCAAGCCAAATGTAGCTTTATACAGAATAATACAGTCTGTCTTTACACTATCAAAATTTCAAGTTGACACAGTTAATCCTCGAAAAAACTAGTTTTATGCAGTTACTTCATTACTAAACGTTATCAATCAAACTTTATATCTTACCAGTACAAAAATGTTCTATCATATATCTATGTGGTTAAATCTGTTAAGATAAAATAGCCAATGCCATAGGAACATGATAATACATTAACAAATCTGAAAATACATCAATATAAAATTCGTACATTGTTCCTTTGTCGCAAAAGAACAGAAATATAAAAATACATTAACACAGTCACAATTCATCAGTACGAATAGCTAGATTTCAAAAGGCAAGCAAGGAGCGCCATCTATACATCAAAAACAAGTCATTCATATGTACTTAGGAATTAAAGTCATCTATGTTAAGCTGAAGTCAATCAAATTTACACTGAATCATATGGTAAAGGCTTAGAAGGTTTTGAAGTTGGGTTGCTTCAGAATATCTCATCCGAAAAGTGGACCAAAATACTTCCGATAAACGATAAGCCTTAATTATATGAATATCTAAACGTACGACAAGAATATGGCAAATCATTTTCCTTACATGATGATCTTACTGGACAAAAAATAAACATAATTCATATGTCTGCATATGTATTGTTTAATTAAATTTTGAAACTCCCGGCCACTCCCTTTGGCCATGGGGGCCAACGTCAGATCAGCTGACGGGCTGTAAACAAACCACCATAGGCGCAGAATCTTTTGAACACTGAAAAGTTCTATAGCGTTTCTCAGCTAACATGAAACGTATCTAAATCTGTCAGTGATACAGAACGTCACACACATAATAAATGTACTCAAGAATACAAAATGAAAGTGGTACTTACCCTAGAAATTGAATTTAATTCGTCAAGAGGCATCGCAACCATCACACATCTTTCTATTTTCACCGCCACAAGAAACTCGTTTTCTATGAGAGAATGTCGTCAAAATTCTCTTATGAAGTTGGAGGGGATACATAACAAATATCTAATCTTTATTACAATTACCTCCTCATAAAACTACAGAAAATAGAGAGCCTCCAAAATACTTTTATTGATGGAGTTCACTTTCATATAATTTCGAACAAGTTCGTATATCTGGAAGAACGGCTCTCATCCCGCCCACGTTTACTTCAAGAATGTACATTTATGATTGATTATTGATTGGTTGTGCATGCAATATGATATCTAGGAGTGGACAAAGTATCTAGATCTTTTCCTAGCGTCTTGTTATTCACTAACAAACTTTAACAGCCTTCTTATTCCCACAGTTTCTTTTTTGCTAATTACGTAGGACATTGAGTAAACTGCATGCGTTTGCGTAACGCCTCAAGCAAGTGCCGTTTTTTTCGTAGAATTGTACGTCTGTACAAGCCCTGAAATTGTACACACTGGCATCTTTTATATAGTTACAAAGCAATGAGTAGTGTCACTCCACGACAGAGTAAACATATCCGGGTTACATTACGCAGTAGAAAATGAAAGCCTGCTAATTCCCGTTAAACTTTTCTTTTGCATCTGTTATAAAGATTGTCTGAATCCTTTTCACAACCGATTACAATTAAGCACATTTTTTTCAGTGTGAAGTAAATATTCAAATTGTGCTTACATTGTTACACTAATATATTACTGTCATGAAGAGCTCCATTACTCGTACGCCCGCCAGGAAGGTACGAGCTACGGTATGACTCAATTGTTACCTTGAAAACACATTGTACACGAAAGACATCCAACAAGAATCACCCGTATACTCAAAGATCTATGTCAGTCATGAGCTACCATTGACAAAGGCTTATATCAACCTGAAACCTCGCGAATCTTCACACACACACTCGCACACACGCACACCCACACTTGTTGCTACGCGCGCCAAATGCTCATAACAGCATTAAGTGATTCTCTTGGGCCGCATAAATAGTGAGGGTGTTCGTGGTGCTAGAATTCTTTTTAACACCTGAAGATGGTGTTAAAGATATTTCGGTTGCTTGATGGCTTGACCTTAATAACCCTGGTATCTATTATCGTCCCTTCCTTCCATTTTCCTCTTTTGTCTTCACCACAAATGCCAAAACTCTCCAACAAACTCTCAACATCCCAAATAGATCCGTTCCTCCAGTTAGCAGTCAAGAAATGTGATCATGGTTTTTGCGCTCAGCCACCTGGTCACTCCCTCAAGTTCTCCTACCATATCCACAATGCGTCGGGAGGTGTGAGCAGTTTTGCTATTGCATGCGGGATGTGTCGTGCGTACTGAATGGAAGTCTGCTGTTGGATCCACAGTGAGAGGGCCTCCTGCATTCCGCCTGCACAGTGTCACCCCATGCATTGTCTATCTAACACACCCGTAGTCAGTTTTAACAAATGACATTTATTTTTAGTCCCACACCATTTATTTTTTTTTTTTAGGTAATTGCGTAGGATGTTAGAATGAGTGAAATATGTGTGTTTGCTAACACCTGCTGAACTGTGGCTGTAACCCGGCAAGTATCTGCCATGACCTGGCAACAGCTGTAGTTGCCCGAAAACCAAACACAACAACTGCAGCTTCAACAGGCAGACGTTTTTTTATGTTGAAGGCTCCAGTCACGGACAAAAGTCCACATCAAGGCCGGGCCTTATTTAAGATATAAGAGAATTATGAAGCGGGAAAAAGAAAGACAAGGAAAAGTATTTAGGAATTTCTGAGAAAGTGAAAGACCTGTCTTTTGAAATGTGCCAGGTCATAGTTTATTGTGAAAGACAGGAGAAGGCAGAGTTCCAAAGCTTCGACGTTTAGGGAAAGAAGCAGGTATCAAAACGGCACACCCCATCCTTGAGTTGTCGATGGCCACATGTGACGCAGCATCTTGCCGATTATTGCGTGGTCTAGCCAGTGGTGGGGGCACACAAGCAGCCAGCTTTCGGGAGCAAAAGCCAAAGTAATACCTATAGAAGAGGGAAAGTGAACCAACATTGCAGCGTAGGACAAGGGGGATATATGTTATATGTTATGCTATTAAGCAACTCCCAGTTATGCAGTGAAATCAGATTTGTCCATCAGTCCAGACTCTTATTGCTGTGGTAAATAATAATCAACCTTGCTGTCAAGTAGCTTGGAAGAAGCATTTGAATGCAAAAGTGAATTATAGGAAGCTCTTTGAAGCTCCATGTGTATAGATAGGAAGAAAATGATGCTTACAGGTTCTTTGCCTTTCATAGACACTGTGACTTTTTATACCTTGATTTTTAGACTGTTAAAGACAAGATTTCAAAGCACTTGGAAAAAAATTTCAGCTATGATGTTTGGTAAATTATAACTTTGGTAGCAACATGAACCTTAGAATTTTTATAGGTTTAACAAGCTTTACAAGATTGTTTATTCCATTCACTCTTGATAAAAGCTACGTTTATGATTTATTGTGTTGAGTTAGTTTTATTGTTTGAGAAAGAATATTAATAGACATAGTGAATAAGTTAGAGTGAAATCATTAGTAATCATCCTGTATGACTCATGAGTCTAATGATGCTGGGTTTGAGGTGGTATGAAACCCTGTACATTCATACACCCACACACCCAGCCCCTTAGCTAGCCTATTAAATGTTTATGATAGTAATCAATTTGAGACTCTAATTTTGATCTTCACTTATTGTTTCTCTTTTTGCAAGAATTTGTTCATGAAAGATTTTGTTACTCTATAAACCAAATTGATAATATTGCAAAAGTTTCACCATTATGAAGTGAGTTTCTTTCAATGTGGTGCCAGTTTAGGTCATTCTTTTTTACATGCATTTATTCATAGATAATTGCTCTATAATACTGAATGCTGCAGAAGGTCAGTATCATACAGTATCACTATAAGGAAGTGAGTTTATTGATTTGTGTGCCACTGCTATTGTGTAATGTTTATGATACTGTAATAATCAGTTTGTGATGAAGTTTTTTGGTCTTAACTTTGTCTTTTTCTGCTTGCAGTTGTTCATAGATGATTGTTCTGTAATACTGTAACACCAATTATGGAATTTTATAGCATCATCACCACTGCAGAGTGTTGAATTGCAGAATATTTGAGAAGATAAATGAAATACTAGTACGAAATGTTGAATTTGTTATTTGAAATATAGAGTATTTGATAACAGAAATGAAATACTATTACAAAATGTTGAATTCTTTGTGTAGCTTAGTAGAGGATTGTACATGTTTTATTCCCACCTGCCTCATAATTATGCGGCTCCTTGAGAATAAGTGTTGCTTTATTAAGAGAGCTATTAGACATCTGAATCATTGTCACTTCCCTTGTCTGTGGTATCAAAGATATATTGATAATTATGAGAGCAATGTTTTGGAAGTATTTCTGCAGTTTCTCTGTTTTTCAAGCCACATATCCTCAGTCTATGATTTACTATTATAAACTAAGGAATTTTGATGAAACATCTTATATGGTAGTCATGAAAGACCTTGAACTTGCTTTTTCATGCATTTCAACAACACATTGGTTACTCATAAAGAATCTCTCTGAAAGGTCTCACAGTGAGAGAAGAGATAGTGAGATGCACACTATGCCCAGGCATAAGAGCCTTCTCATTTGCAATGATTACTAGTCTTGGGTCCAGCTTAATGCATACACTCTCTTTTTGGTAAAGAATAAAACAAGTTTTGAAATACCCCTATTTTGATTGATTCTTGGATAACTTCTGCTGGAAAACATCTTACCATATGCCCAGTTAACTCTTTAAGAAGGGTAAGATATAGGTCTTGATATATCAGGGGTCACCCTAAATAGAGCCTGACCTCTCATGATGGTGTATATTGAAATCCCCCATGTTGTAGAATTCAGTGCATGAATGAGATGAAGAGCAATGCTTCATGGCCAGAGGTCAAATAGTTGAATGTAGTTGGAGGAATTTAGAAAAAATGTATAAACAATAAAGCAAAGCTCTAGAGGGTAGAGAAATTTTGAGCCATATGGTTTTTCAAAGTTAGGAGACTCAATATCCATGAGGCAAGCAATGGGTGTTTTTGTACAACAGTAAACACAAACACTACTCTTGGAGTGGTAATGGATGAATGATCATGAATGATAATTACACAACATGGTTTATATTAATTGAATATAGTAACCACTTTGCTATTTAACAGAAGGCCTCTTTTATATTAAAGGAAACATAAACATGACCTTATATATATTTATCCATGAATCAAGATAGATTTTCATGTTTAATTTTTCATGCATTATATCTTAACAGGGATTTTCATCCGGTTTCAAGAATCATCTACAAGGGGTCAATGTTCTTTTCATGCAGAGTGATGGTGGACTTATACAAATGGACAGGTATGTAGAAATAACATTGGAATATATAGTTATCAACTGCTACTTTTCATCAAGCCAAAAGCTTTCATCACATGTTAGACATTCAGTATCAAATGATACACACCTACAGACAGCACTGAAGAGAGATCTTGCTCACAATGGATTAAAACTTTTATCCCAAAATGATGTGTAATAATGGGGATTCATTTGCCAGCTGTCTAAAACTTTTGAGACTAGCATATGATCACTCACATGGCCTCATTCACCACATAGGAACCCAATAAGTCTTCTAATGTTATGATGAAGAGGTAAGGTGACAAGAAGCAGCTAACCACTTCCATGACTCTCTTACTCCATCTGCCGTAGTGTGCTTCTGCTGTCTGTGGAGTGATGTCAGCTTGTAGTGTTTTTCTTTCTTTTCTGACTTTGTCTTTTTTTTAGATTTGCTGTTTCTGTAGGAATCGTTTACCTTGATATGCTGCTGGCATCAGCTGTAACAATATGTTTGTGACATATAACTTTGTTTTGGCAAGGTCATCCTTACCAGAACTTTTATGTACTTTTTTTACTTTTATGATAGTGCACTAGTTTATCGTATTTTTTTCTTTGTGCTTTTATAATTATATTACAATGAATGGAAATTAGAAAAATTAATATGTAGTGAATTAATAAAATTAATAAAGTTTTTGAGTTATGGAATCCTTATGTTATCATTTTTCAAAGTGCTGTATTTGAAGAAAATATGGAAAGTGCTTAAAGATGATCTGCATATTGTTTGCCCTTCCATGTGGAAACAAAACTGGTCAGTTTGCAAATCCTTTAAGCTTTTCGAAGACATTCTGAAGACTTTTTTCTTTGAATGAATCAGCATATTTAGTTTTTCTTATGAATAAAATCAGTTATACTGTTTTCATTTAAGATTGCTTTACAGGAGGCTTTTGGCCATGAGATTTGACTGTATTATCTTGGACCCTGTTTAAAGTAGATTGATGAAATCCTTTCTGTCTGAGCAAGTCTCCCATTCCTCATCTTTTACTGTCTGTTAGCTTTGTAGGCAATATGGTTCTGCCATGTTTTCTATGAAAACTTTGTTTAGTTTAGCTATGTAATCAGGAGAAAAAGTTATTGAAATTCGTTCATTGTCTAGACTTGAAATTATAATGAGTTTTAATGTCACTTCATGTGTGTGTAAGCATCAATCCTGAATGTAAATTTCTCTGTAAAGATTAATCCAGAATTTCTGGCTGAAAATGAGACAGATGGGTTTAGGAATAAATTGGTTTTTATTCATTCCTGGAAGATGTCTCTTTCAGATTATCATCCTTCATGTCCAGTGAAGATTGTCAATTATTTGATCTTATACTTAATTACATGGAACACATGATCATCCAACCAGGCTCCCTTCAGCCTTTATCAGCAAGGAACTTTTTTGGAGGGATCAAAAAGATGGTATTCCTTTCACATCTAAGCTGTTAGGGTTCATGATGTAAGGAAAGTGACATTTGTCTTGAATATTTTAGAAATCTCTTGGATGAGGTAAGCAACACTGGTTTTCATATCTTACAAACTTCTTTGTTAAACAGTACTTCTGTTTAGATCTTGTTGGCCTCCCTTATGTGACTTTTGATATGGTACCTTCACTAGAGGGATTCTGTTGTGAGAATCAGATTGCCATTAAAAGTATGCTCTTCTCAGTTTTTCCTTTCTTTTTCTTTAAGTCCTTCCTACCTTGTGGATATACTTTCATATGCTTATAAGGGTGTATCTTTTTGTGAGAAATGTTGGTATTAACAACTGAAAAACCTTATATGTATAACAAGCAGAATCCTGTAAGCCTCCATGTTATATGTTTTTCTTTATTTTCCATCTTTCTTTTTTTTCCTCAAAAAATACTGATTCCTGTCTAACAGGCCCAAGCAAAAGTTGTCAGTGGTTTGTGAATGATAGGATTGGCTTACTGCTTCACATCATTTTACATTCACACCATGGCATCATAGGCCTGAGCAGGGTGCTATGTGGTCATAGTGTCTTTGTGAATGAGCAGCTACTGTTCTTATATGTTTTATTACAGTCAAAGGTGGTGAAATCTCATGGATGTATCTCATTTTGAGGATTAAAATGGCACTGTAACCACACACTGAGTAAGTGTCTTCCCAGATGCTCATAAGGCTCTGCTTCCAGTAGAGAAATGGTATTTTCCTCCTTTGAAAACCTGCTTTTATATAATGGACATATTAGATCTTTTGCAGTCTTATCAAACCCTAATTACTTTGTAATTTTTTCATGTTGAAGTATTTGATAAAAAATCATTTGACTTCTTGGTCACCTGTTAAATTATTCTCTGTAGCTGAAAGGGATTGTATTTTGTCCTATCAATCTTTTTTCTTTAGTCATATGTCCAGTGTTGTAGCAAAATAGAACAGCCAGGTTTATCTTTCTGATGTGTTTGTCAAAATTCCTTGTTAGTATTTTAAAGTGCTTGTCATGTTCATTTTCTTTTTACACTTTAGTATACTGTACATAACCACCAGCAGAATCTTGAATGATGTTAGTCATGCATGCACAGAGAGTGAAAGCTAAGAAGCAGTGTTGGAGTCCACCAGTTATGCTGGGGAATAAAAGGGATGAGCGATTGAGGGTGATATCTCTCAGTGTTAAAGGGATGACTGGTGAGAGTAAAGAGGGTGTTTGTGAGATTTTTTAAAGTTATGGTTTGGATGTGTTAGGAATTAGGGAAACCCATACCCTTCTCGTGGTTGTAAATGGGATGAAAATGGAAACGATGAATGCAAGTTGTTGGAGGGCATGGAAGGAGTGATATGGATGGGAGTAGATGAAAATTATCAGGGAAGTGGGAAAGAAGGATGTGGAATTATGCTATCACCAAGAATATAGGAGGGTGTTAGTGCATGGATGGAATGGATCAAGAATAGTGCAGGTGACAGAAAAGAATGGAATTGTGAAATATGCATTGGTATGTGTATATGCACTTGTGAAGATAAAGACTATGCAAGTTAAGGATGAAATGAAGCATTTCTGGAGAAATTTGGCTGACTGTATAAATGGTTTTGAGGAGAGATAGGTGTTGTAATTGGTGATACAGAAGAAATTAGAAATGCTGTGGAAGAGAAAAAAAAAGGCTTATGGTAGATTGATCAATAGGAATGTACCAGTGGAAGTTCAGCAAAGGAGGAGGAAAGCAAAGAAAGAGTAGATGAAAATTTTGGAACAGAGTTAAGTGAAAAGTTTCAGGATGATAAGAAACTATACAGGAAGGAGGTGAAAAAGGAAAGAGGTTGATGTAAGAGTGGAAATGTTGATGTGAGAAGTAGGGAGGGGGAATTGCTGAATCAAAAGGGAGCACTTACCATGAAAATTGAATACAAAGAGGGAAGTTGGTGTACTTATATTGAAAAATGGAGTACTGTTCATATAATGAACCATAAACAACCAAAATGGCATCCTACTGGCATATCCATACTGTTGATAGAACTTTTCCCATGTATTAGATAAAGTGGTGCACTTTTGTCTTTTTATTGCCTTTTTGTCATTTACTCTTTACCAATTTCATCCCCTCTGACATGGGAAAGAATAGTGCTCACTTGTCTTCTGCATGTCATGGAAGGTAACAATGAGGAGCAGGAATGAATGACAGGAAATCATCAGCATTATCACTTTCTAAAAGTAAGGTTGGGTGAAGCCAAGCAAGAGTTTTTCCCTTGGCTCAGTCCTTTGTAACTTAACACCACCTCACTAAAGTGGGAAAGGAGAGAAGGTTTGAAAAAGAATGTCTTATGAATTTACCAGTACAGATAAAGTATATGAAAACAGATTTTCTAAATTCCATTAATTCACAGAATCAGTCATTTAGCTCATTCAAAATTACTACCAACTTGGAGCTTGAGGTTTTAGTAAATGAATTCAGAATTGTTTATTGAATGTTTCACTTAGTGTATGTGTACAAGCACAGGTATTACAAGCACAAAATCTCAAGAATTTTCATTAGATGCACTAAACAGTCTGTTAAGATTACAATGTGTTTACATCACATTATTTGGTCTATATTTCTAAAATCAATAAAATCCATAAGCCACGTATTGAATGGTCCTAAAGCATATGCATTTTTGATATTTTACCTGTGCTGTTTTCTTCCCCAGGGATAGATCTAAGGTTAAAGTTTAAACATTTGTGTTTTAGATTCAGTGGGTCTCGAGGCATTCTTTCTGGACCTGCTGGTGGTGTGGTTGGCTATGCCATGACCAGTTACAACCAGTTCAGTTGCCAGCCTGTCATAGGATTTGACATGGGTGGCACATCAACAGATGTATCCCGCTATGCTGGAAAATATGAGCATGTATTTGAGAGTACAACAGCAGGAGTTACTATACAGGCTCCACAGGTGAGATTTGATGAAGTATTTGTTGATATATTTAATACAAGTGAAAATATAAAGAAACAGAAATTTACTTACTGTAGGAGTAGCAATAATGAACAAGACTTTGGGCAGTAATTAGTATGATAAAATAAACTGTATACATTGTATCAGAGTTGTACAAAAGTCTGTTTCTCAAAGGAAATGATGCTGTGAGGCATATATTGCTGAAGATAGCAGAAGAAACCCTAAAGAATTTTATGATTATGTTAGAAGCAGTCTTTTAATCCATTACTTAAGGAAAATGGTGACAGATCATAATATTGAAGACATGACAAAGTTAATGATTTGCACTTGTATGCCACTCAAGACACAACCCATGTACCAAATAGTCCCACTGTTTGTTAATGACAATATTTTATGACATAGATATACATGATCTAGATGTATTATCAGCATTAAATGAAATGAAAGTAATTTGAAATTATAGATACTGTTGAATTTCATCTGTGTAATGAAAGAAGCTAGAAATGAGATAACTAAGCCATGATTTCTCTCTTCAGTAAGTCATTTTGTACTGAGAAAGTTCCCCAGGATTGGAAGTTTGCTCGTATAGCACCAACATTGAAATATTTTTTGGGTCTCTGTTTTATTAATGGTTTCATTGCTGTCATTTATTTTCACAAATTTACTTTGTCTTCTTTTTTGAAATCAGCATGAATGATGAAAGAAAAGTGTTTGATGTAATTTAGTGAAGCAGTTGATATCATTTATGTAGATTTTCAGGAAGCATTCAATAAAGCCCCTCATTACATTAAGGTTACTGAGCTAGTAAAATTGAAGTCACATGTTGCAGATGATGTTGAATTTTGATAGCTAGAAAATTGGTTGACTGGGCATAAACAAAGAGTAGTGATAGAGTATAGCCTCTGTATGGTTCGTAATAAGAGGAATACTGCAGGGATCTTTCATGGGACCTATTCTCTTTCTGATACAAATGAATGATTTTGATATTGGGCCACTGCGTAAGATATCAAAATCCACAGATGACATGAAACTGTTAAGTAAAGCTACAACAAAGGTGTTTCTATGTATCTGTATATATCTCTGATGCCCATTCATTCTGGGAACTATTATCAAGGGGATAACTACAGCAAAAGTCTCAACTTCTCCTGTCCCTCCATACCTCTCTGGTATACACCATTCCATGCATCCTTTCACCATTGCTCTCCCTCTAGCACTCTTCCACTCTTAGTCTTTCTCTTATGCCAACCCCTTTAATCATACTGTCGTACACTTTCCTTGTAAATTCCCCGTCTTGCATTCTTTTCACATGCCTAGACCACCACAAAGTATTACGTTTACCCACTCTATCACTCCACATTTCATTCCTTTTGCATTTCCTGCCATACCAAATCCTCTCATACACTTCTCTCATTTCTTTCTTCAATGTTGATAATGTTTCAGTGTTGATAAGGAAAGTATTTCTCCATTAAAAGGGAATAATTAAATGATAACTTAAATTTCTCTCTTTCTATAGTTAGATGTAAACACTGTGGCTGCTGGTGGCGGATCACAGTTATTCTTCCGGTCAGGAATGTTTGTTGTTGGTCCAGAGTCTGCTGGAGCTCATCCAGGTAAGAATGTGATGGAAGTTTGCCTATTTTTTATCATATCTAATTATATCACTTTGCTTTCTCCAAAATGATCTAATTCTGTTAAAAATTTTCAGGCCCTGTTTGCTACAAAAAGGGAGGCCCACTAGCACTGACTGATGCGAATGTGGCTTTAGGTCGTCTTTTGCCCCAGTTCTTCCCAAAGATATTTGGCCCTAGAGAAAATGAACCTCTCGATATAGAAAGTACAATGATAGCTTTCAAGCAAATAACTGATCAGGTAAGATCTTCTTTGACATGATACAGTACCTACTTGCCAAATAGGTCATGGTATATTACACATGGTTTTTTTTTAAGGTCAGCCAACATTCATTATGTTTTGTTATTCACTATGAGAAAACTACTTACCCCAAGCTGTGGTACTTCTCTCCATACACAGTCAATTAGAGGATTTTCTGGGAATTGTACCCAAGCAACAAATTTTCTGGTTATCAGAGGATTTCTGTGTTGAGAATTTTAATATTAAGAGGATTAAGTGTATTTCTGTAATATAAGAGTAGTGGAATGAATATGATAAACTGAATGATAAAATCATTAAATCATAGTACAGAAAGTTCAAGAGATGGGGCCCTATGATTGTAGAAGTCCCTACCCTACAGTATAGATAGGTAATGACAGTTAGAAATTGTGGGCTATTAGTAATTCTTTGATAGGACTAAAAATTACTTTGCATTGCATATGGTTATAGGGGAATAATTGTAAGCTAGGCTGGTGTTAGTAGTCCTTACCAACTAGACCAGAATATTTTCACAGGTGTGTGGAAGCAGATATCAAGATAAGAAAAACAGCAGTTAACAGATTAACAAAATATGGGCAATGATGATCAGTGATTCAATTTAAGCCAGACTCTGACACAGCATTTTATCATCACATTCAAGAGGGTGACATTAATTATTAAAATGTGATGGATCATCATTCATTTCAGGTTAATTCCTGCGATTCAGATGCAGGCAAAAATCTCGGTATTGAAGAGGTAGCATTAGGCTTCATTCATGTTGCTAATGAAGCTATGTGTCGGCCAATCAGAGCACTCACACAGGTAAGCTTATTATACTAATGCATTGTATTGCCCTTATCTGTAGAATAACTTAAATGATTTCTGTATGCTGTGATCTTATCCATAACTAATCTTACAGATTCATATGAAATGGAACTGTAGCCAAGAAAAAAATGGGATTAATTGGGAGAACTGTGTGCACATTGAATGGTGGAAGGCATTTTGATATTATCGTCCCACAGGTGTTTGGTAAAAAAGCTAAAGTTTCCAGACATGCATATGAGGAAAACTGTTTTCATGGATTGATGATGAATTTTACCCAAATAGAAGGTAGCAAAGGACACATGTTAAAGGAATCTTTTCAAATTATTTTAAAGAAATCATTGATATTCTGCAGGACTTAATTTTTAGGATGTTGGAAATCTGGACCTTTGTAGATAACAGAAGAATTCGAGTCATGTGTGAATGTGTTAGGAAATGATTTAGAATTTATAAAGGAAATAAAGAGAAATCATCATAGTCTTAACTTACCAGGAGATGTAGATAGACTTCAGCTTAGAAGAGAAAGAAAATAGGAGGTTTATGAATTGATTCATCAATAATGATATCAAGTAGTTTTCTTTGAAAATACGATTGAATTAAGTCAGAGAGGAAAAAAGATTAAAAGAATTGTATGTATAGTGACAGGATAATGGATGAGTGGAACTAAGTAAATGAAACACTGAATACAGGGAGTATTAAAAGGTTAGAAAATTGTGTGATAGAAAATAAAGATTGAGATTGGGCCCCTTGAATGTGAACCCCCCCCATGTAACATATGCATAAATTCATAGTCACACATAGAGAAAGTAAATCCTCTAGAGTTACAAAATACATACTGTGGATAAATCTTCAGTAAAGACTAATTCCAATGGAAATCGATTAAAAGAAATATATTATAGCAAGACATTTTGTGCTGCTAAAGTGGAATAAACTCAAAGTAAGTATATACAAGTCAGATGGAATTGCAGTTTTTATTATTTTTTTTTTCAATTACATGTCACATACTTGAACTTACAAAAATAGGGTTTTTCTGACTTTTCCTGGCAAATGATGCAAATTTGGTAAAATGCTAACTTTGCAAAATTACCTGTAAAATTCAGTTTCCTTTATTAAAACAGAAATCTTCATTTTTAATAAGATGGATTTAGATATATAAACATCATATATAGCACAGATTTGGGGACCAAATTAGATAATACTGAGAAAAGTTGTACCCTTAAGGAAAGAATTTGAGAATAATAGTGTGAGATGTTAATAGGGATACATTATGCAAGGATAGGAAGAAGAAATTCCCTAAAGTATTTTTTTAGGTAGAAGATATATTTCGGTTGTATTTGTCCATATGCATATTGTTATTGTGCACTAAATTTTTGTCTGTTCTTTCCCAGGCTAAAGGACATGATACATCACAGCACATATTGGCTGTATTTGGTGGAGCTGGTGGCCAGCATGCTTGTGCAGTGGCACGAATACTAGGCATGCAGACCATTGTAATTCACAAATATGCCAGTATTCTATCTGCTTTTGGAATAGCTCTTGCAGATGTAGTACAAGAAGCACAAGAGCCATGTGCAAAGATTTATGAGTCAGGTAAATGATTATTTCATAATAACCTTACTTGGTACATGTTTTATGCTAACTAGTGGATTTAGAAGAATGTTGCCAGATTCCTATTTTTTTTTCTTTTAAACTCTGGATAGTTTCAAACACTGCCAAGATGTTGAAATTTTAAACCCTTACACAGTGAAATTGGTTAGAAAATCAATCATTATTTGCAGATTAAAATGAGTAATGATTTTTTTCCTCCTATGAGTTAAAAGCTTGTCACACAAAAGTAAAAAAAAGTAATTTTTTTCCTTTATGTTTTAAAAGCTTGTCATGTAAAAGTAAAGCAAAACACGCAAGAACAGTGTAAACTACCTTTATGTTAGCTTGTTGGAATGACGAGTGATAGGGAGAAGGAGATATGCCTGACATGGAAAGGTCATGGAGGTAATTGAGAAATGTATGGGAGGAGAGGTTATTGCCTGTTAGGGCAAAAATAGATATGTTTGAAGGTATAGTAGTCCTGACAGTGTTGGATGGATGTGAGTTATGGGTCCTAAATGCAAAAGAAAGGGAGAGGTCAGATGTGTTGGGAATTAAATGCCTGAGGACAATATATGGTGTGAGGCAGTTTGATTGTGTAAGGAATAACTGTGTAAGAGAGAGGTTAGGTAGTTAGCACAATTCGACCAAGAGAACTGACCAGATTTTGCTGAAATGGTTTGGCTATTGAGAAAGGAGGAGTGGAGAAAGACTGAGTAAGAGAATTTGTGTGTTGGACACGAAGGGATAAAGGGAAGGGGGAGACTAAGCAGGAGATGTAACAATGTAGTTAGGAAAGCTTTAGGTTATTGGGGCCTGAACATTCAGGAGAGTGAAATGCCTGGTGGTAGTAGTTGTTAGGCAGCCAAAAACCAGGGAGGTACATTACCATACTACCTGCCTGGGTATCAGGAGGGTTAGTGACATCTGCTTAGTGAGCCAGCACTTTAGTGGTTGTCAAGTTACACTCTAACCCAGGTAGCTGTCTTTTCTTTCTGCCTCACTAACATGTGGACTACTGGTATTTTGTCCACAAACATACAATCTCTCCTTGTCATATGTAACACTTGACAACACTTAACTCAAGCAACTCATTCTTTGTAACTCTAGATTTTCCTGCAGTGAGCACTTTGCACAAGCCCTATCTTTTGACAAAATGGTAGGAGCAATAGATAGAAGTAGTAGGTAGGAACACTTAGGTAGGATTATTATGTAGGAGCATTAGATAGAAGAAGTTATTAGGAACATTAGGTAGGAGCCTATGAAAACACTGTGCTAGACTTGCCCTCTGCCAGTGGCCTGTTGAAGGTGAGGCGCTAAAGCTAAAGGCTAAGAAGCGACACTGGAGTTCTGTAGATTTGGAGACTGTTGCTGTGGCCACCCCTTTGAGGGAGTTCCAGTTCTAACAGGTGTCAGAGATATAGATAAATAGATTTAAATGCAATGGTAAGTAACGTGGCAGTTAAGGGTATATATATATATATATATATATATATATATATATATATATATATATATATATATATATATATATATATAT
>JAYMFT010365497.1:0-22315 GCA_038088735.1 Panulirus argus
ATATATATATATATATATATATATATATATATATATATGTGTGTGTGTGTGTGTGTGTGTGTGTGTGTGTGTGGATGTGAGCGAATAAGGCCATTCCTTAGTCTGTTCCTAGCACTCACTCGATAACTCAGAAAATAGTGTGTGTGTGTGTGTGTGTGTGTGTAACCCCCAGAACCCTATTTAAGGGGCTTCTGCAGTTTCCAGGCTGCACCCCACATAGAAACAGGGAAATGATTCATTCCTTTGGAGCGAAAACGTCATCGATGATTGTCCAACTATTAACGATGATACAGCGTAGATGAAGAGGACTTTTCATTGGTGACGTTGTAACCACAGGTAATCAGAGTCTGGTAACACACACACACATACACGTTAGAGGAGCCTTCTTCAAATGACTGTAGGTAACCAGTGGAGTTCCTTATCCATATACCTTCAAGTACACGGATAAGGAAATATTTTGCAAATTATTTATGTTCTACTCAAGGCAAGATTTAGAATATGACTTCTCGAGTCTGATCAGTGCTCCCAAAGTATTACAAGAAACTAAGAGAAGATCCAGAGGAGAGCAATAAAGTTGGTACCAGAAGGAAGACAGTGGAGTTAAGGTGAAAGTGGTGTCTTTCAGTTTGCCCATCTTGGAAGAGAGAAGAGTGAGGGGTGACCTGATCACAATCTTTAAGTTTTTGAAACAGATCAATAACATGGACAGCAAACAGTTCTTTGAGAGATGTGGGGATGTAGCAACTAGAGGACATAACATGAAATTGAGCAAGAAACTTGATAAGAAGGATTAAAGAAGTACTTTTATAGCATAAGAGTGGTGAATGTTTGAAGTAAGATGGATAAGGACTTGGTTAATGCAGACAGCATATGTAAATTTAAGAGGTATGATAGTAGAAAATGTTCAAGAGATGGGGCCACATAGGTGTAAATTCTGACTGAGGACAGTATGATGTGGACTTCTGTCTGTGACTGGAGCTTTCAACATTAAAAAAAAAGGGGTGAGGAAGATTCATTATGTAAGTAATGATAGGATGAGAGGAGAGAGGTGTTGTAATAAGAGGAGTTTGGTTGAGAGGGCTAAAGGTGTATTTAAATGTTTGGTCATATGGAGAGAGTGAGTGAAGAGAGATTGACAAGGAGGGTATTTATGTCAGAAGTGGAGGGGACAAGGAGAAGGGGAAACGGAACTGGAGATGGAAGGATGGAGTGAATAAGATTTTGAGTGCTCAGGGCTTGAACATGCAGGAGGGTGAAAGGCATGCATGGAATAGAGTCAAAAGGAGCAATGTGGTACACAAAGGATGATATACTGTCGGTGGACTGAACTAGGGCTTGTGAAGCAGCTGTAGGAAACCATGCAAAGGTTGTGCGGCCTAGTTGTGGAAAAGTGCTGTGGTTTCTGTGCATTACATGACAGCTAGACAGTGGACATGAGCAATTGAGGCATTTTCTTCATTTGTTCCTGGTGTTGCTGCATTAATGCAAACAAGTATGAAAGAAAGAAGAGACTAATTTTGGGAGTGCAATCTTTTCAAAGACCTTCAAATTTTATAGTCTTCATTTTTCTGCTTCTGGTAGTACAGCTTTGAGTTGCAGAAGCCTTTAGAAAGGTCCTGGGTAACACCAGACACTGCATAATTGAGGTTACACCATGAATGAAAAGTTACCTTTGGTGTGGTTGTCTCATAATCAATTGAGAGAAGAAAATACAGTCTCATCAAAGAATTTCTCGCTATAAAATAGTCCATCCTGTCTCCGTTGCTGAGTGCAGCGCAGCCTTGGAGCTACAGGATTCCCTGGAAAAGGGGCCTTGGGGTAAAAGCAGGACCCTTTCTTAAAGGAGTCCTACAGTAATTGAAAAAATTAAATATATACTCTAAAAAGGTGTTAACCTGCCAATTACCTCCCCCCCACCCCAACCCCACCAATACCCCATGTTACACTGCAAGTGAAAAAGTCACCTTTTGATGAAAGAGAACAGTCTCATCAAAGGACTTCTCACTTCAAGAGTCCATTCTGTCCCTGCTACTGACTAGTGCAGCCTTGGAGCTGCATGAGCAAATGAAGAAGGGGTCATGGGGTTACAGCCCCAGAATCCCTCTCACAACCTACCACACCAAAGGTGGAAACAGGAAGGAAATAATAGTAAAACTGAAAATCCTATCAGAAGCAGCTCAGACGAATGTCAGCAAAAAAGAAATGTTTAGAATGTGTGACAATTTCTCTCTCAGTCAGCAATGCAAGAACCAATAAGAAAAAATTACTCACTAGACATTCTTTTTCCAACTAATATAGACCTAATCTGTGACATCACCATCTCAAACACATTGTAATCTGATTACAATAATAGTGATGTTAATCAAGTGTGAATACTAAATATGCCACAGTTCACACAACAAAAGAAAGAAAAGCTGTTCAAATGAACTGACATATGTAGACCATAAAACCATAATGTCAAATGAGCCAGGAAAAGGAGGAAGAAAGAGCCTTTGGTGAAAGAACAAATCCAAACTGCTGATATTTTTATGCAAAATGCAAATTGAGGTCCACAAACTCCACTGGCCCTCAAAACACACAAAAGGGCACCTCTTGCACAAGCTCCAACATCCTAAGGACAAAAAGTCTGGATTCAGACATCATCTCTGAGAACTTGAAACTGACTCATGTTGCCCCATTCCATAAAGAAGGTAGCAAATCAATTTCAAAACTCTACAAGAAAAGCACAGACATCACACATTATGTATTCAAATACTGACTTTATGGAACAAAATAATCTTTATGATCCTGGACAACATGTTTTCAGGGCAAAAAATCTTGTCTCTCTCAGTTGCTTGACCACTGTGATAAGATTATAGAGTCACTGGAGACCAAATAAAATTGATATATACAAATACTTTGCTAATGCATTTGAAAAATATGCCCAGAGTGTAATAGGTCATAAAATAACAGTAAAATTGGAAGATGTATAAATTTGTCTTAACTTACAAATTATAACTGTTCCCCATTCTTATATATGGCACCGACACAGACTTGAATCCCAGTTTCATATCATCCTTTGCATTATGATTTCAGAATAAGTATAAAAACCTCATCATTAGAAGTCACTAAGGAACAACAAACAGAAATAAACAAAGTCTTCCACTGGGAACTCAAATCAATATGCTTTTCAGTATGGGGAGAATGAAATTAAGAGCAGAACAGAATACCAGATTGGCAGACATCATCACATCATGATTCAACAGTATGAATGACCACAGTGTGAAAATGGTAATGTCTATCAACTTTACTTTCAGTGAATGAAAAGATGCAACAGTAGTGTTTTCCAAAAAGATAGTAGGGTAGATCTTGTAGACTTTCAAGACAGGAGAATCAAAATCAATGTTGATACTTCAAGATGTTAATACTCTCACAAATAGAATATTGCTGGCTCCCAACATCACCCAGCAAGATGGGCAAAATTGCAAAATTAGAGTGTTCAGAAATCTTTCACAGCCTGCATTCATGCAGTAAAAGAACTGGGAACAACTGAAACCACTGAGGCTACAATCTGTGGAGGAGAGACAGGAGAGGTATATCATCATTTACACATGGAAAATCCTGTAAGTCTTGGTCCCCAACCTAATAATTTTCTGTTCATGTGACAGGAATGGATGACTGTAAAATATTATCCCTAAAATCAAGAGGCACATAAAGGATTTTTTTTTTTAATATCTGGGGCCTATGACTTTAACACATTGCTTGCAGCCATCAGAAACATTACTGGATGTACATTGGAGAAATTTGAAAAAGCTCTGAATAAGTATTTACATAATGTACCAGACTGACTAGGCTGTGTTGGCTCTGTGGGCCTGTGGGCCACAGCTTCCAACAGTGTGATTGACCAACATCCCAGCTTGGCAGCCTGGACCTAGTCCAAACTGTCAGGGTGGAAGACCTCCTAAAACTACTCCTTGGAAACTCCAGCTTCATATAGCATTTATGGTCTTAAATGTTGTCTTTTGAAGAGATTCAATTATTTTGATTAAATAGCTTGTAGTTTAAATGAAATGATAGAAATTTTTTTTCTGGCACACATAGTGCTACATTGAGGAGAGACAGTATCATAATGGGTACAAAGTGTCTTGATAATTACAGGCACAGTGAACTTGGAGTACATGGAAGTTCAGATAACAGGAGACCTGATAGTCTATAATGAGATTATCTACTGACTTACTGTTAATTGTGTAAACATGAGGTAAATCCAGTCCACTTTTATGTCACCTTATTCAGGCTGGCATGGTTGGAAACATAGGAGGTAACTATGCCAGCAAAATATGACAGAAAACAGAAATAACCATTTTTTGAGTCATTCATAGATTCAGATATGTATGAAGGAATTTCTCCTGGGCATTCATGAACTCTCCATGGTTATTAAAGAAACAACAGTATATTTTCTGTGTAATGTAAAAGAAAATGAATGTATCCTTTATTATTTGCAGGTTGGCAGTGAGGACCGTGACTCTGGCACCGAGTCTGATGACGAGCAGCCCTACGACGACCCGGAGCCTGAGCCTGGTATGTTCCTGTCAACCCTCAACACTGTGACCCGCACCAAGACCCTCTCCGCAACACCCGTCCGCAACACCCCTCTGCAACACCCCTCTGCAACACCCCTCTGCCACCTTCCTGGTTCTGAGCACAGCATCCTCCTTCCTTTGTGAGGTGATCGGTGATTCTGAACCTTTGTTGGATGGTGCCTAAGGCTCATTATCTTTGTGACAAGCCTGGATAATGAGCACCACTGCAACCATTACTCAGGAGCTTAATACCTGATTATTTCACATTTTGCCATAGGGATTGGCTGATCTGTGCATTGTCAAGAGATGCATGAATTCTAGCTGCTTGACCGGAGTAAGTCTGTAGCCTACAATGAACTGCTTTGGCTTGACGCATCATATGTTTTAGTACATAAAAACCATGACATCAGAAGTAGAAATACATAAATTTGTAAGTTTAAAGGTTTATGAAGTGTTGTTAGTCATTGAAATTATTCAAAATCCACTGTCTTGTAGACAACCATAAGATGTAAGAAAAGGCATGAAGAAAAATATCAGTGACCCTTGAAAAACAAACTAATGCAGAAAACTAAAGTTACATAGTAGTTTGAAAGGTAAGCTTTTGTGACCAAAGTTAGGCAGACAGTTCAATTAAAGGCTTATTGTCTGATAGATGAGAGGACAATGTCTTTAATGTTTTGGTTATTGTCTTTTCTTTAATAAAACTAAGGTCTTGTGCAGTGATACAGAACACTTTTTTAAAATGATGAGGTATTCGGGTACATGAAATAACGAAAAGGTTTAAAGAAAAAAAGTCACCATACGAATTGAGGTGTGACAAGGGCTTTAGTGGTAGGGTTTCTTGTGGGTATATCTGACTGATGTGGGTGATATAGAAGGTAAATAGGTTTTACAAGGATAGATAACTCAAGCAAACTAAAATGCTGAAAGATGGTGTGAAGGTTTAGTACATCACTGTATGCTGATGGTAAAATGCTGTTTGAGGTGTTAAACTGACAATGCCTGCAATTGGCAACACTATGAATGAGAAGTCACCTTCAACAGAGTTGTATCATTGTCAGCTGTTGGAACAGAGTACAGCATTGTCAATGACCATCTGACCCCCAAAGGAACCCTGCTGCCATGTGGAGTGCAGCCTTGAAAGTGCAGGAGCCCCATAAAAGGGACCCTAAGGTTACAAAATAATCTGTACCTTAAAAAGGTTGATCCTATGTGCCTGTAGACACACTGAGAAATCTTCCAGATGCACGACAACTAACCCTTATACACAGTTACCATTAATTCATCAGTTTCATTGGCAGCAAAGAAATTGCTAGCAGTTGGAGTGACACATTTTTGGGAAAGTATAATAATATATTTTATTTATGATCTAAAAAGCCAGTCTGCAGCAACTAGCAGAAAAGGACCTGGGGAGCTCAAATCTGCTAGAGATAATAATGTTGTTTGGTGAGCAGCAAGAGTTGCTGTAGTCCTTTATGAATGTACCAGAGGAGTTTTCTTCAAGTATGAAAAGTGAATTCTAATACTGGTAAGAGGAAAATATCAAATGCAGTACTAAAATCACAGTATAAATTCTGCAAGATGCACATTTGGAAACATATTAGTTACAAGAGTTATTTGATGACATGAGGTAATGGAGACAGATTTTAGATGCTGAAGAAAATGCATCAAGAATATGACTACTCCAATGTCTGCTTGTTCAGAGGTCACATACGTCGCTGATTGCCAAGAGATGAGTAAGGTACTAAAAATCAATATGAATTTGTATTCACCGAGTCAAAAGTCACCTTAAAGATAAATAACCTAAGCAACTTCTTAAACACCAATCCCAATACATTACACATAGTAGATCTTATCACCTCAGGACTCCAAGAGGCCAGAAACCTGGATTTTTTTTTTTTTTTTTTTTTAAAGAAATGCAAAATTCCACTAGCACCACAGCACAAACATTAAACGATTTGTGGAAAGTAAAATAAAGCCATGACTTTGGGATGATTCTAGAAAGTTTGAACCTACTTCACATTACACCACCCACTCCACAGAGGAGGAAGCAAAGCAGTCCCAAAAAACAATGACATGAAATGTTATTAACATTTCTTTTGGAATCTGATAATCTTCATAACCCAGGACAGCTTGGTTTCAAAGTAGGAAAATAATGCCTCTCTTAGTTCCTAGGTCACTACGATGAAATTGGAAAAGTGCGGAAGAACAAACAAAATACTGACATGATATACACAAACTTTGTTAAATTTGATAAATAATAATAATAATAATAATAATAATAATAATAATAATAATAATCCCAGAGATTAGAGGAAAGAGAATACTACTCAATAATCTCCTGGGTGTTGCAGAGGGTTACTAATAGGAATGGGAGCAGAGAGCTGGTAATCTTTCCCTCCAGTACTATTATTTTCAAAAAGAAGGAACAGAAGAAGGAACCATATAAGGATTTTTCTTCTGAGGCTCTGTTGCTTGTTTGTGATGCTATCTTGCTAAAGCAATCAAAGGCAAACATGTTTTGAAAGAAAGGGAAAGATGATAATAACCTCAATAATAATACTAAAGATGACAATAATGATAATGATAAATGTTACAATAATAATAATAATAATAATAATAATATAATAATAATAATAATAATAATAATAATAATAATAATGATATAATAATAATAATAATAATAATATAATAATAATAATAATAATAATAATAATAATAATAATAATAATAATAATAATAATTGACAATTTTTCCACACTTGACTGTTGTTCCTTGGGATAGTGAGGTAGCTTCATAAATAGGCAAAGAATGGCCTCACTCGTTCACATAAAGTCTTTAGCTGTCATGTATAATATGCTGATATTACCGCCAACAGTCCACAAGCAGGCCCCACAGATCTTCCCATGGTTTCCCTTGACTGCTTCACATGCCCTGGTTCAGTCCATTGACAGCACATTGCCTCCTGTATACCACATCACTTTGATTCACTCTGCCACATGCATGCCTTACATCCTTCTGCATGTTCAGGTTCCAAGCACTCAAGACCTATTTATTTCATTCTCCTGTCTCCAGTCTAACTCTTCTCCTTATCCCCTTCACTTCTGATAAATATAACCTCTCCTTATGTCAAAACCAGAACAGCATGAATTCTTCAGCTTTCTGGACCATACTCTTCTGATTATCAATAACAATTACAATAATAATGACACTAATAATAATAATAATAATAATAATAATAATAATAATAATAATAATGATGATAACATTCATATGGATTGCATTCCTTGCTTGTCATAGAAGGTGGCAAAGATGGGCATGAGTGGAAGGCTGTAAATCCTCCTCTCTCTTATTCCTTTTCAAAGAAAGGAACTGCAGAGGAAGGCAAGTGGAAATTCTTCCACAGTTGCTTAGTCGTCTACTCCTAGCTTTACCTTGGTAACATAGGAAACAGCAAACAAGCATGTGAGAAAGAAGAAAATAATGATAATAATATACTTTAATAATAATAATAATCATAATGAAAATAATAATGATAACAATAATAATACTGCAGATACCCTATTCCAAATCTAGAATGCTTGGGACATGAGCCACCCTGGACTTGGAATTTTCTGTATTTTGTTGTCATTCAACCTGGTATGAAAGGACAGTATAAATAAAGTGTGAATAATTATATAAAGGTTGATATTTACTTACAAAATTATTGTTGCTGTTTCTGCTTACAAAGCTTTTGTAGGATGTATCTTCTTTGGTTACATTTCATTTGAGGACAAGGAAATATCTTACAGGATCTCATGGGAAAGGATGGATAAAGCAGTTGAAGTTGTAGGCTTTATAGGATTTTCACTATGTTCAATAACTTTCTTGAATGTTTCTAGTAGTTTCAGCTGTTTCTTAGACCTTGGCTTTTCTGCATGAAGGATTTCTTGAATTTTGATAACATTCATAGTCTGGTTCATTGACACAGCAACTTTGCTTTAAGTCTTTTATTAGTTCCTTAGTAAGGCTGATACACTTAGCAGTGGAACTTTTTCCTGTTTCCTCAAATTATCGTCTTCACTGTTAGTAATATGCGGAGAACATTACATGAGCGGGGGCCTCACTGAGGGAAAAGGGGCACTTTTCAAGTATCACATATTTAATTCAAATTTATCTTTAGGTGAATCATATGAAAAATGGATAGATCTTATTTGCTCCTCGTCAGGTGGCCTGATAGATAAATTCAATTATCAGATCTAATCTTTTATATTAACCTCCAACAGGCATCTCTAAATTACTTTTATGATACAAAGCAGAATGTAAGAGATGAAAGTCCCCGCATTTCCACAGTTGTAGCCTCCTGTCACTCATCTGTTTGAAGATATCATTCACATCATTCTGGTTCACAGAAATGCCCTGAATGGCATGCAACATCATGTCTGACAATCTTTCTTAATTCCAAAGGCTACTATGCAGTTTAGTTTTCATAAGATACAATTTTGAAAAAAAATGTTCTACAGTGGTTGTTGATATTGGCTCGGAAGCATATATTGCGATGCTCTTCCAAATAGTGAGAAACATTGCTAAGCTCATTTTCCTTTATGCATTTTATCAGTTCTTACACATTATTCTCTGAACGGGATATGCTGAATAAAATACTTTCAGCTTTGTTAGAACCTCTTTTCTGCTCTTCTTGAAAGCCATATAATTGACAAATCTCAATCAACCATATCATATGCTGTCACCAGATACTTAAATGCCACATATGAATCCTTTTTCTCTGAATATTTCTCACACTCTTCTTCAAACCAAATACCTGATCCACACATCCTCCACCACTGCCATATTTAAGCAAAGTCCATAACTGTGTACAAAGATTGCCTTCTCCTGTTGAAGAATCCTCGATTGTAGTCCTTTGTAAGGCTCCCTCGTATTGGCAGCCCCATCATAACCTTGACCTCTAATGTCGCCGGTGTTTACTTCTTTTCAAGAAAGAACAGTAAATCTTTAACCAGTTTTCCATGTGTCCTTACTGAATATCATCCACTTAAATGAAACACTCTGTAATTTTCATGTCAGTGCACAACAAAAGATGCTGGTTCTGTAGTTGAGCAGGAATATCTCTTTTTTGTCTTTGTTGATCTAGCATGGCTTATCTCTCACTGCTTACCATTTCCGATGCTTTCTTTCATGCATTTCCTTTACAGCCATTTCATTGTTCCATCCCCAGTAGATGTGCTTCACAGGAGGAATGTTCTTTTATTTTTGAATGGCATTTTTTCCATTTTTACATCTCTTGTTTTCCAGAATGACAGTTGATGCTGCCCCCTGTCCAAAGACATGAAAAGCAAACAATTAAAAGAGAACAATTCATCTTTTCCAGGAGATTATTCCATCCAAAGTTTCTTCAACCATGGCTTCTAAAAGGAACTTTGATTGAGTTTTTGGAACAGAAGTGCTGCTTGGTTGGTGCTGTCCATTAAAATTTTGAAATTCAACAAACCTCTCACTGCACTGGATGCGACATGTTTCTAAAAGAGCATGATTGTTTGGAAATTTTAATGCGAGCAAATCAGGAAATTAATGTTCAGGAACATGTGTTTCAGTTTCATTAACCTACCCAAGATTTCATATGAGGATCTTAGGAAAGAAAGTACAAGAAAAGTAAGGTCAAACTTCTATTACTACCGCCAAAAATATCAAAACATTTTAAGTTGGCAGTATGGTATATTTCATTGCATTATGATGTGTGAGATGTATCATACATTTACATTGCCTAACTTGATGTTATGTCATCAGTTTGACACTATGTCAATAGTATCTTACCCAAATTATGCTGTGAATACAGAGAAAATTGAAATGTGACAAAAATGCTCCATGGATGTGTAGAGGAACATGTCAGCTGGGTTTTTGAGGCATTGAAATTGAGAAATAATATTACTTTGGCTGTTTATACAACTAGACCCATACAAAGCTCATGGTGCTAATGAAGTCTTCCCATAATTACTGAAGGAATATATGGAGGCACTTATTAGGCCACTCAAAATATTGTTCAATAGGTCATTAAGGGAAAAGGCAGTTCCATATACATGAAGAGGTTACAAAGCGTGTTTATACTTAAGAAAGGGAATTAGGAAATCCCACTAAACTGCAAGCCAGTCTCACTAACAAGCAGGTTTGCAGAATATTGGAAAAGATAATCATAAAGCAAATGAATAATTGCAGGAAAAGGCAAAACTACGTAAGTGACTGGCAACAGTTTCGGGAAAGGAGGTCATGCATTACTAATCTAAATGTTCATGATGTGTTGAACTCTTGTTTGTCTAAATCAAAGAAAGGGATGGGTAGACTGTATGTTCCTGGACTGCTAGAAAGTCGTTGATACTACCCCATCGCAAATTGATAAAGTAACTAGAACTGCATATAGGAATAAAAGGCAGAATCTTTCCTGGATAGAAGATTATCTTAGTGGAAGGAAGCAAAAGATGTAGGCAAGAGGTGCATCCTCAAAGTGGGTTGAGGTCACAGGCTGTTGAATTCTGTTCCTTCTTTTGACTTTCCCACTTCATATAATCTTTTTTTCTCCTTTAAGGGACAGGTCTACAAACATTGCAAAGCCCTGATAATTTTCTACTTTCTTTCTTTTCAACTTTTTTCTTTCATCTGAGATGGCCTTGATTAGGTCATATTATTTGTCTGTGCTATGTCAGTCACTTTAAGAAAAATGGTAAAAATCAAATTAAATACAGAAATCAGGCAGCACAACAGAAGGGCAGGCTTGAATTGAGACTGCATGTATTGAAGTGACTCAGCATACCCCTCAAAGAGAGTGCCTATGCTAATAATTACTCTGGAGCATAAGAGACAAGCTTGAAATGAATTTTTATTGTAATTTTTACTCGTAATCACCACTTTGTACTATAATTCTTAGTTCAGTTTTCAGTAGTTTTAATTTGGAAGTGTGCATCAGTAACCAAAAAAATTCCAGGTCTAAGGAATTTCCTAAGTTAATGAAGCATTCACCGGAATAGTGTGTTTCTGTTACAATCTGAGATTTGGAGTTTCTGGATTTGGGATTGTCTACCTTTTATAGCAATAATAATAACAATGATTATGAAAATGATTGAAATATGAATGAAATGAATTGGAAGTCCTAAAGTCACTTACAATTGCAGTTTGGAGTGAATTGATGTAAGGAATCAGTGTAAACAGTAAAGTGAGTGGTTCAGAAATTACATAATGCAAGGAACCATATTTTACTTCAACCATGCTCTATTTTTTAGATTAGTGTTGGCCTTGTCTGCTTTCTTTCAATTACCAGCACAAATGAGCTTGTGCATACACCCCATAGAATAATTCCTCATATAGTCAGAGTTGTGTTCCTCCTTGGAATTTCTGATTTGATTTTTTGATTTACACTAGTGTTGTTCATTTGATATGTTTTACTTCTTCTTTACTGATTCATCCAGCAATGCTTGTTACATTTATTAAAACTTTCCAAACAAAGCCGTATCATCTTACTGAGTACCTTACCCTGCTTCCATCCCTTTACTTTTGTACATTGATTTAGTTTACTTCATGTTTCTGATAAGTGACCATTATTCCATCATGAATGTGTTCTCCATTATGCATTATATGCAGAAAACTACTTGCTTTAAACTGTACTTTTTTTGAAATTTCCAGCAATTCTTAATTGCATACTGCTGAGCAATAAGCTATCCATTAAGCAGTTGTGACTAACATCAACTTTTTTCTTTCAACCAGAAAAAATGTTCTTTTACCACATTTTTTTTACCAATAAATTGATATTGAAATTAGGTCAGATTTACCACACTTATTACAGCTAGTTTGATTCATTGCATAACTGTAACAATCTAAATAATGTTTAGTATCACAGTGCATCAGTAGTGTGATTATGATACTTTCTTACAGGCAGCGAGATGTCGAGTGAGGTGTCCAGTGGGTGCAGCGTGAGATCGCGCCCCACAAGCCAGACCAGTACCGACACTCTCACTTGTGATGACCTCCCAATGGCTGGTGATGCACCTGACATGCCCCCACCATCTACCATCCCTTCTGCTGGTCCTTCATCAACAGGCCCTTATCACCACCATCCACATCTTCATCATCATCATCATCACCATCACCACCACCTCCATCACAGTCATCACCCACATCCTGCGAGGAGGGCACGAACACCACGTCACCCACATCCATCTCTACAAACCCCAGACCCACCTAGAGAGTCACCTGCCTTAGAGTCCCCAATTGAACCTTTCCTGGATTCTGCATTTGTGAGTGACTGTGATGCATGTGATCCTGTTGAACACCATTCATCTGAAGAAGAGCTGGAAACACTCACAGGCTCTTGGCCTCGGGAAACAGGACCACCAGAGAAGCGGAAATGGTCACAAGTAGGCAGACCTTCTCTTACAGACTCAGGTAAGTTGCCTTCACTGACTGAATATTTTACTATAATCTTATGTTCCATATCAAATGTTTCCATCCAGTAAATCATATAATAGTTAAGGCCTTGCATTTCCTTTTCTTTCAGTATTGCTTTTTCTAATGATTTAATGACAAAGTTTTCAAGTTTATAACTTTGTCATTATGCTTCTTGTTTTCAGGAAGCAGTGACGAGGAAGTATGTGTATTGACCACTGGATCACACCCACCCGTCCAATTTAGAACCTCTCCGCCTCTTGAGGCTCACAAGCCCCTACGCTCTGTCTCCCCACCCACAAAAATGCTCAGTCTAGCAAGCAGTGGGCGGGAAGGCTTGTTGTCTGCAGGTGGAGCAGGAGAGACTAGTGGGTCACCAGGAGCTGTTGGTGGTAGTGAGGGTGGGACTCCCAGGGTGGAGGGTGGAGCCAGGGCGGCATCCCCTCGCAAGAGACACAGACACACGCCTCGCCCACACCAGATGCACCGCCCATGTCTAGACTTTGAGAAAATGCAACAGGTAATCATAGATACTAAACTTGGTTGAATATATTGTGATTACTTGCTAAAGGTAATCTTTGTAACTGTGCTTTTTTCTGGTAGTAAGTGGAACAAGATGCATGCAGTTTGATCATTTTTTTTAGCCTTATTGTACAATTAGAAAAAATAGGCATTATTTTTTTATATTTCATTACAAGAAGAAAGACTGTAGTTCATGTCTGGTCAAAAATTTTAATACTGAAACAGGCACACAAGTATGCAGAGAATGAAAGAAAGTACATCACACAAAAGTTCATGATATTCAATGAAAATCTAGTGTATGGGAATGCTGTGTTAGGACTTCTAAACATGTCACATTTTTCAAAATGAAGAGAAAGTAAGTTTGATAATCAAAGCTATAATTATGTGATATCATAGAATATTGGAATTTAGTGTCAACAGATATGAGGCAGTCTTGTAACCATTGTGATAAAATTTTGTTCAAAAGGTAGTTAAATAATTTATCAACTGATTACTATTCTATGATAGTTATGTCGATAGCTGCTCATGATAAATGTAAATATTTTAGATTTAAGATTATTACAAGATTAGTTTTAGTAACTGTAAGGATCATATAGTGTAGATAACCATATAAACAGGATTTTCCTTATTGAGCTCTATGAATCTGTGTTAATGAGCAAATATACTCTTGTCAGTTATTATTCTGTTACTCATCTTGCCATATTCAGCAGAATGGTCTACATATAATCTTACATCTGAATAAACGAACCATATACCAAAAGCTGTTTAGTTGTGATCATCAAAATAATACCAGTCAAACTTTATAATCCTATTTTCATAAAAGCTTAACTTTCATTCAGATAATTTTGCATAAACTATTATATTAAAAATACATGCAAAATTTACTTTAGAAACACTTTACCACTTGTTGATAACTGAGCAGCCACAAATAAGTGGACATTTGCAGTGTGTACTAGCTGTGTAAGCCTCATTTGTAGAGATAAAGTTTGAGGATGTCAGGATCATGGCTGGCAGTCTTGAGAAGATTTTTTTGATATGAATATGTAAATATCAATGTGTAAAGGCATTTTTGCAGATACAAAATGAATCCTGATTTGAACCACCCAATACCTCATTCCTCCAAAATAAGATATAAAGTGTGTACTTTGTTTTTTGCATATATTCTAAATTATAGAAGAAATGACAAAAATAGTACATGTAGTATTTGTCTAAATTTCACATGTCATAGATTTGTGTCTTTGCTTAAAATTATGAATTAATATAGATCTTACTGTATTGTTGTAGAACTCAGATCATATTAAAAAGGAGCATGGTCAAGCTTTGATCTGCTTCCTTATTAATCCATAATAGTTATTAAATACGTGTATGACATACATGACAAAGAACATAGTAGTTTTGATTGGGTCTCCTGCATTTCTGTGTTTATCTATTTTGTAGTCTAAGTAAATTTGTTACTTCATTCCACATCTTTTTTCGATGGTTGAAAAATTTGTATGTAATTTGGATTGATGTGTTTATGTGGAGCTGTTTGTATCAACAGATTTCAACAGATTTTGCCATAGATTATATACTTTATCAATAGCATTGAAATTCATGGCTGAAATCAAGGCATTGTCTCAAAGTGCCATTAATTCATTGTATGTGCTTTGCATCCTTAGACTCCTCAAACATTCCTTGTTCATATTCCATTGGCTCTCCAACCTTACAAAAGCTAAATAGTTATATACTTTATGAATTCAAAAACAGCAAAATTTATATAATTATTTATATCTTCAAGATAATTCACCATTTAATTTAGTAGGATATCCATGTAGTAATTCCAAAAAAACTGACTCATTTTGACAGTAAGAGCATTGATTTTGCAATAATCAAGATCAAATGGTTTGCAGTCAGCCAGTAATCACTGTTATTAATGTGCACAAAAAATAATGTGTAATATACTTGCTATGTATTTGAATAAAAACTTTCTTGATGGAAAATGCTTAATTTCCATTGAGATGGGTCATGTAGATGTAAACATTTAAAAGGGTAAGAACTGCTTCACTTTTGATATGAGAGGAATGCCTTATTGGATATAGATTTGTTATGTAAATACACTAAAACCCCTGACTATGGACAATTTATTACATAATTGTTGTTGTCCTGGGTTGATAGAGGCTCAAGAATAGTGAACAATGTGGTGCTCCTAACAACAAAAGTTGTTAAGTGGCAGCTCATTGTCCCTTTGCCTACGTTGTTTCCATTTTGCACACATTACATATTCAGGTAACATATTCCTTTCACTTTTAGTATTATTTGCATAAATGTAACTTGGCTTGCAGTGCATTAAGTATGAAATACAGTGATGGGCTTTTATAATGAAAATCTCTTTTGGTAACATTCTGTTAAGACCATGTTTGTCTTATTTTGTCAGTCTGCTTTTAATATTTCTAAGGGGGTTATCTCATTTAATCAGTTTTTGATATAAATTGCTTCTGTACATGCTGTTGTAAATTATTTGTCTGTGAAGTACTTTCCGAGTAAACTGAGAAGTTGAAAATGGTATGTAAAAAGTAAAGGCATTGTTGCTTGTTAAGAATGGTAATGCTCACTATTTATAGTAATTACTACCCACCTTATACCTGATCTGTGAAACTAACATTTCATATTTCATTATTTTTATTGTACATATTTAATGTAAATGACGTGACAGTTCTTTAATGCACTGATAGAACTGTTATCCTTTGAATGCTTCGGTAATTAATACCCAGTGCATGGAAAATGTTATGATGATGTAGACAGATTGCTTCACTTTAGACCATGCTACATCTAACCAGATAGAAACAAACCTTTTTAATTATCACTCATTAACTAAACTTTGGATTGTTACCATGTGGAAGTGATATGAACCTGGGATGGCATCCTCATGGAAGTGACATGAATCCAAGATTGTGGCTTACGGTGGTGCCATGCCAAGTATTGTTACTTTGTGGAATTTACATGATCCTAGGGTTGTTACCTTGTGGAGGTAACATGAACCCAGAATTGTTAACTTCTGGAGATGTTGTAAACCCAGGATGGTTACTTTGAGGTGATATGAGTCCAGGATTGTTATATTGTTAGGGTGCCATGAACCCAGGATTTTTACCTTGTGGAGATATCATGAACCCATGGTTTTTACAGTGTGTTGGTACCATGAAAACATGATTGTTACCATGTGGTGGTGACATGTACCCAAGATTGTTACCTTAAAGAGGTGACATGTCTACTCTAATACAGCAGTCTCAGCTTTCTTATGGAGAAATCATCTCATTTCTTTCAGTATAGAATCACTTTCATGTTATTCCTATTTTAAAACATGCAGCCACAAATTACATTTCATTTAAAAAGTTTTGATTGTTGATCGATCGTAAATCTACAGCATTTTTGTTTCAAGTTCCTGATTTAAATGAAGATGGATCACTTCACTCTTTTAATTAAACTAATTTACATAGATATTTTGCAAAATGTGTGATCAGTAAATTTACAGAAACACATCTGGTGTCCTTTTTAATGTTTCAACTTGTATATTTATCAAATTCATAAAGTTATATTAATTGATCAGTAAAAGCCCTTGTTAGTATGGGCATATCAAGTAAAGTACAGTGAACTCTTGCTATGTCAAGACTAATTTTGGGGGAGATCCTGTCCAGGGAATCCCTTTTTCAGATATATCTGACTAGAACATTATATCAGACCTTCAATTAGTATATCAGACTTACAGTCTGTTAAATCTAATGGTAGTCTGAATGGCCACATGGGTTGGACACTCAATAGAGCTGTATGTAACTGTAAATATTTGTGCATTGAAATGTATGTACAGGAACCAAAAACAATATGTGAATACAGTTTTATCGTACAGAATCTGTACTGTCCTTACCATAGCAATTGGAAGTGGTACATAAGTATGGTACCTGTGGTGACTGTAGACTAAAAATGATGTAGGAGGTGGCCATAGTGGTTGTGGTGGGGTTGGAGGCAATGATGGAGGTAGCAGCACATTTCACATGACCTGCAGTATGTACTGCATATACAGTAATAATTACATATTACTATTAAGTATCTGCTACTGTAAAGTCACTATGGAAGCAAAAAGAGAGATTTTCTTAAAAAAAATTGTCACATATCATGGCACTTCTTTAGAGTTGTTGTTAAAATGGGTAATGTGGCAAGACTGACCTTATGCTCAGAGTAATCAGAGTGATTGAATCTCTATACAGCAGAAAGCAGAAATACTGCTCTGCATACATATATTGATTTTCAGATTCAGTGAAATCTGGACTTTTCTGTGGGAAAAGTAATTATTTTTATTTAATATACATGTGATGATTCTGTATTAGTGAGAAAACAACATTACATAAGCTCATTCATGATGCCATGCAAAGCTTTAGATGTTAGAAACTTTTTTTTTTTTCTTTTCCTGAAATAACATATCAGTTTGTACCATGTATATTTTCTTTTGTATATTACTGTACTGAAACTCTAAAACTGTTGTACAACTAATGCACAAAATTTTCATAAGTTTATGCAGTACTTTTTTTTATTAATATTAACATACACCATACATTTTTCGATATGTAATAAAATTAAGAGATTATTAAACCGGCACTTCCTATTATAAACATCCATTACATTGCATGACATTTTAAATTATGCAAGAGTGCAAACGCTGCACTGTTCACAAAGTGTTCATCTGTACGTGCATCCAGAGTTAATATAAAACAACATGGTGTTTAAGTCCTCTAGCACTTTTCCTCCACCTTTTGAGTACGAGCTAAATATCGAAGATTTTCATGTTTGAAACTATTATAACCCTGTTAAAATGAGTAAGAATTGCCTAGCATCTGGTAGTTGTGTCAGTGATTTGAAAAAAATATGGAAAAACTATCAGTCTTGGTGAAAAACAGATGTGTTATTGTGATATGATAGTGAATGAAGTCCTATTGATATTAGTACTGTAATATCTACAATGTTACATTGTAAGAGTGTAGCAATACAGTTTTTATTCACAGAAACTGTGCTGTATTTACTGGAACATTTGTTAGAACCAGGCATTGAAGTACAGACTGGTCTCATTATGAGTGTTGTATGTAAAGTTCCAAAAGATATTTAGAAAGGAAAAGACTTTCTACAAAGAAGAAATTACCCAAGTTTGAGACAGTAAGGATTTAGGGGAAAGGATATAACGAGTAAATAATCCTCTTAGATTTCTTCAAGAGAGAGAGATGTCTTTGACAAAAGGGAAGGCTACGTAGATATATTTATATAAGGACTGCCAAAAAGTATTTGCATTGTACCATATAAGATGATGATTAAGAAACTGGATCACCCAGAAGGAATAAGGGGGGAAACTCCTTTGCTGGATTGAAGATTATCTCAACAGAAGAAAAAGAATGTGTGGCAGAGGAGTCTTCTCTAAATGGATTTGGGAGACCAGTGGAGTGCCCCAGGTTTCTATTCTGGGACCATTACTCTTCTTGATCTATGTATATGATTTGTCTAAAGGTGTGGATTCTTACTTGAAAATGTTTGGAGATGATGCAAAGGTCATGGAGGAATTAAAAAGTGAACAGGATTGCATCAGCTTACAAGGTGCCCTAAACAGAATCTAAAGATGGTCTTATGAATAGTTGATGAAATTCATCCCAAGCAAATGTAAAGCAATGAGGATGGGAAAGAGTGGAAGAAAGCCACAATATAACTGTCATGCAACAGAAAATAAGCTTAAGGATTCTGTGTATGAGATGGACTTGGGAGATGACATTATCCCTAACCTGTTGCCAGAGTCCCACATTAGGAGAATAGTCAAGGCAACAAACTGTCTTCTGGGAAATATTAGCGTAACTTTCAAAGTGTATAGATAAGGAAATATTTTATGAACTGTTCATATCTTACATAAGGCCAAAAGTAAAATATGCTTCTCAATTTTGGTCTCGCACTTAAAGAAGCTCAAAGAGTTGATAGAGAAGATCCAGAGGAGGGTAATGGTACCGCAATTCAGAGAGCCAAGTAACAGAGAAAGACTAGAGGCATTAGATTTACCCAGCCTGGAAGAGAGAAGGGGAGAGGTGACGTGATCACAACCTTTTAAGTTTTTAAAACATTAATGACATAGACAGTGAACCATTCTTCAAGAGATGGAGGGATAAAGCAACCAGAGGACTTAACATGAAATAAACCAAGAAACTTGTTAAAAGTACCACAATTCAGAGAGCCAGGTTACAGAGAAAGACAAGAGGCATAAGATTTACCCAACTTGGAAGAGTGAAGGGTGAGAGGTAACCTGATCACAACCTTTAAGTTTTTAAAGCATATTAATGACATAGACAAAGAACCGTTCTTCAAGAGATGGAGGGGTAAAGCGACCAGAGGACATAACATGAAATAAATCAAGAAACTTGTTAAAAAAGATAATAAAGAAGTGCTTTTATCATGTATGAGTGGTGTATGAATGAAATAAAATGACTGAGGATATGGTTAATTCAGATAGTGTACATAAATTTAAGTTGTTGCATGGTTGTAGAGAATGTTCTAAAGATGGCACCCCACAAGTGTAAAACTCCCTCCCCATACAGTACAGATAGCTAATACGTAATTGCAAAAATGGGTTGCTTTAGACTATCGTTAGATTTATTGGACTGCATCTGATAAACCTGTTCATGGTCCAATCGGGTTTGGGTGTCTGATAAAGCCAATTTTCAGTGTATACAATGTCTGACATAGTCTGCATATCATGACAGAAATTGTACATTTGTTCAGCTATCAAGTGAAAGTTTGAATTTAATTTTTCAAAATTATAGTTGCTGACCCATTTGCAAACAAGGATGTTAACCACTGGTCAGATCATTCAAGACTTTTATACTTTATGTTAGAAATACACAAGAAACGAAGAATTCTTAGGAAGACTTCATTCAGACAAATAGGTTTTCAGTAATATTTATTTATAATGGAATCGGAATACAGTGCATATCTTTTCTGTTCAGCAGAATCATGTTTATTCCAGAGATTTCCAGTTGTTACTCTTAGTTAGTTCATATATTTTCAGCATCATAATTTCTGTTATCAGTATAATTGATTAATTAAATACAGTTACAATTATCGTACCTTCATGTAGAAAGTGTGGCAACATTGGTTGTAAATCTGTAATAAATCTATATTTGTTGAAATGGTGATGGTGATTTTAGTAGTAGAAGTATTAGTTATTGTTGCTATTTTTGCTGTAGTAGTAGTAGTTTGTAGTTTTAGAAATGGTGGTGTCTTTAGTATTAGAAGTAATACTTCTTGTGGCTTCTTTAGTATTACTAGTATTAATAGAAATAGTAGTAGAAGTACAGTAGTAGTAGCAGGAGTAGTTGATTTTACTTGTCACTTCAGTAAGCCAAGTCATCATAACTAGTTACTTGAAGTGTGTTTCAGAAATATTTTTTTGAATTCTTTTCTTGAAATATTTCCATCTTACTTTTCAAAAGACATCAGCTGCTCTAACATATATTTCTGTTGAATATGCCAAGTTAATTGAAAAATAGGAATGATTAATTGTTGTTTCATAATACTACATTGTTTATTACTTTTCTATATTCACAGTAGTTTCCATTCTTCATCTTGTTACATTCGTCATCTACCACCTTTTATCAACAACTATTAAGAGTTCATTTGTTCTTGCTGCATGGAATTTACATGAGCATAAACTTTTAAAAGAGACTTAATATTAATAGTAAAACAAGTAAAATATGTTGATATGATATTAGATTATACAAGTATAGCATTTCTCAAATTATAACTACCCATCTCTCTTGAATAATGTAATAACTGGGGGTTTTACTGTTTTACTTTCTTCACAAGTATGCATATACTTGAGCCCTCTGATCAGAATTCAGCAAAGATCTATCCTGAAATATCAAGTAAAAGTAAGATTAACAAGACTTTTGAGTACTATTCCTGGAAGATTAAAGTAATATAGCACAGGATATCCTTTCCCAAAGCATGACCATTAATTTAATGTATTGAATTCTTAAGTTTGCTGAAGTCTTCCATGTGTATTGTATCTTCTGATGAATGCTTAGATGGTTAGTTTGAATTTTTGAAGTTTTTTTCTAAATTCATATATACATTGAATTACTTGAAAAATTTAATCTTAAGTAATTATGAGATTCCACTAAAAACTTATCTACTTCCTTTGAAATGCAAAAGTAAATGAAGCTCCTGTTAATATATACTCTGCTTAAGTTTAATTTTTCTTAAGTTGTTAGACATTCAGTCAATACAGACTCAGTGCTATTAGTCTATGCCATGAAAATTCTTCATTATAAAGATGTTCAAATTCACCAAGATATTTGATTGAAAATTTGGAATTTGCTTTGGCTGATTCCAAATAGATTCTGACTAAACTAAGAGATATGAACTGTTTTTTGTCTAATTCTTTTTCACCTTTCCTTCACATAATGCTTGATTTAACCCTTAAACTGTACAATCAGTCTGAAATGACTCTCCCCAGTGAAAAAATCTGATTTTTTTGTTATAGACAGTATGTGTATTATCCATAAGTAATGAAAACCCCTAAGAAAGTAGCACTTTCCTTTTATTGGTGTAGGAGGGCTTTGAATGGACTGTGTGTAAGCAGGTGGGCAGCTAGAGTACAATGACTTTTAATTTTGAGATGGCAAGGTCAACTAAATGCCTCAATCAAGGCATCTCATAAATGATATTTTTTTTTTCTTATTATTATACTTGATCGCTGTTTCCCGCGTCAGCGAGGTAGCGCCAGGAAACAGACGAAGAAAAACCCATCCCCC
>JAYMFT010365508.1:0-38144 GCA_038088735.1 Panulirus argus
GGGGGGGGGGGAGAGAGAGAGAGAGAGAGAGAGAGAGAGAGAGAGAGAGAGAGAGAGAGAGAGAGAGAGTGAGAGAGAAAATGAATCGAATATGACCTGTGACCCTTTCGTCAAAAAAGTAAAAAGACCTTTAACCATTTCTGTAATCTAGTAATGCTTCCGAGACGGAGAAAGTCTTACGTTTGTTCTACTACCAGCGAGATCGATGCTTTATGGCCTCACCTTGAAACCCATTTTGCCATCTGGGGTACAACACTCACTGGGAATCGATGTACTTTAATTAGGACTCGCTGGTACCAGATGGACGCTGAAGACCAAATTATACCATTCCAGGTAATTTGTTTTTTGAGTATAGAGAGAACCTGACTTGGAGAAGCTCTGAAGAAAAGCCGAAACGGAGGAAAGGTTGGAGAGGCTCAAATGGTTAGCTTCCTTCGAATATAAAAAAAGGTTAAATAAACAGAAAAACGGGCAAACGCATAATCAGCTTTTTGAAGAGACAGGGACGCGAGTATACGGTATAACGCAGTTGAAAACAGAGAAACTACTTTATCTTTGGTCAGCCGTCATGTACCGAAGGAAATTTTGGACGGATAAGCCTGGGACTGCGAGACTAGGCTGTGACTCCTAGCAAAATCCTTGTCGGTACAAGGTGCCTATGGAAGGAAACTCTCCAGTTTCAAAACTAACGAGGCACCCACGAGGGATACGAAGTTTAGTTTCAGAAGTTCGGCAAACAATATGGTCACTCGGCGAGGCAGGGACAACACGGGGGTGGTGTGGACCCTGCTTGTTGCAACGCCAGAGATTTCACGCTTGTCTGCTGACATCCCTGTCTGCCAGCTTTTGTCCAGGTCTCAAATGTCTGATTAACAGTGAAATGCGACTGATGAAGAATTCTCCAGCAAGGGAAACTTAGTATAATATAAAGAAATGGACAGAGGTCGTGATCCATTGTGTTACCGAGTAACATAACACAAAATGTGTCTGCTCAGTAGAACATGGTGTAATGCCATCCCACAGTGACTGGAGTGCATCACGTACCGTAGCCCTACAACAGCATCCCTCCTACACTACTTCCAGACGTTAGAGTCCAACATGGCTAGGGTGCAATCTACAGTCCAACATGGCTAAGGTATAACCTAGCCTGCGTCCATATCTTCTCCAACCCTTTCCCCTCACAGCGCAATGTAATATTCTCGGTGGTAATGTACAGCTCTGGTACGTCCATTATGGCTGAATCAAGAAGCAGCCTTATAAATGCAAAAGCCGACAAAATTTGATGAGCCTTCAAGGCATAATTCTCTCCCAAGTTCCATCCTCTGGTCGTCCATTAGGAAAGTAATAATACAAGAGGGATGGAGGGACTTCCAGCCCACACCCCTGCTCCTGCCTCTCATAACTGATCTTCCTTCAGCGACATGCAGGGCATATGTGCGGAGAGTATTCTCTCCCCTTCACCCCTAAGGGTAACTATAAACGTGAGTAAACCAAAAATTATGTCACAGGCAACAGGTGCTTTCCGCCTCTCACTCTATCCTATTTCTAACCACTAACTTCACACACACATCACAAAACCATATATAAAAAAAAAATATCCTCTCGTGCATTTCAGCAAGATAGAATTCTCTACCATGTTTATAAGCAATACATTCACTATGAGTCTAATGCATAGATTGAGTGCAAACTCTGCATACATTTGCCTCGGCGGCGATATGCATTCTTGAGAAGAAGTTAGATTGGAAAAGTTATCCCAGCGATGGTCTGTCAACTAGAGCGCCAAGGGCGTTCCTGAATGATTTAGTAGCACTTGCGTGACGGGGGAACACACACACACACACACACTCTGTGACTCAGCTCTGAAGGAGGAGAGGCTGTGCATTGTGTGTGTGTGTGTGGTAATACCGAACTCCGTCTGTTTGTGGTAACGCCACGAGTGAAAAGTTAACTTCGGAGAGGTTGCACCATCGCCTGTTGAGGAGACGGAGTTATAGAGTCTCCTCAGGGAATTTCTCACTCCAAAAGAGTGTATTCGGTGAGCGCTACGCGATGGGCATCTCTTGTGGCTAAATGTCATCTCATCTGCTACAGCCTCCAGGGTCCTGCCCCTGCACCCCTCTGCCATTACTATCCACCAAACCCAGTCCCTCTGCCACTACCCCTTCCCAACTAAGCAAGATGCTTGCCCATGCCCAGTCCATACTAAAGTACCCATTAATCACATCCCCCAAAGTCTTAATCTCAAAACGCCTTTGATATAAAACTCAGACCAAACTCTATGTTATTTTCAACTGTTGAAGACCACGCTAATATTTCGGCAGATAGACACAGGACAGATGAGCCAAAGAGCCTCATCCACGACAAGTCTCGAGCATTAATACCTCAGAGATGTAATCGTAACTTCGGCCTTCGAGGCATAATTACGACGCGGCCGATCACGGAATATGCAATCCATCCGACTCCACCGTATCCCGTAGAAATCCCCAGCCTTAACAATGACAGAAGGCGCCCGAGAACTTGGCCAAGCCAACCTCGCATTAGTCACGACTTGTGATGTGGGTACAATGCCAACGAGTGCTTCGACCAGATGTAGCGAGTCTCCCGCTGAACCTTTGGTGCCTGGAACCATGCCTGGAACCTGCATTAAATGAACTTGATTCTGATTCCCCTGAACCTTTCATTGTCTGGAATTCTGCCTGGAATCTCCATCAATGAACTTGAGTCTGCCACTCCTAAAGCTTAGAGCGCCTGGAAACTGCCTGGAGTCTCCATTAATGAACTTGAGTCTGCTGCCCCTCAACATTTTCGTGCCTGGAACCTGCCTGGAACACCCAATAATACACAAGAGTCCGCAACAAAACCTTTAGTGCTTGGAACCTCCATTTATGAACTTAATTCTGTTCTAAAAGCTCTCTATGACACGTCGAGGTTAATGACATACAAATGTACGTACATGTAATTATCCATTTGTAATTAACTATCTATATAGTATGTGGGTGATCGTTATACACTTAAAGAACCCTATCCCTTGAATCTGATTTACGTGTGTGTGTGTGTGTGTGTGTGTGTGTGTGAGCTATGTGTATAATTCTGTGCTCATGTTCTGTCAGACTCGACTAAACTATGTCTCATTCCTTATAAAACAAATATACACCAAAAAATATTCTTTCCTTTTTCCTCTGGACATACACACGAGTTTTGTTTATGTAAATCTCTGCATAGACTCAGACGTTTAAGTCTCGTACACCGAGGGCTTTGCATTTAAATCTATGCAGCATCTCTATGGCTTACATCTTCAGCATCGTCGAGATTTATCTCCCACGGCTTTGCCCCTGGGGATACCACGGCAGCATCCGAGGCGCGCCATCCCCACACCTTGTAATAATTCTCCCCTCGCCGGCAATAACTTCGTCTGGGACGTGTCTTCATTAAGTGAAGAAGCCGAAATTTCCCGACTCTGTTTGTGTGGCAAAGGAAGAGAAATGTGCGTGATTACTACACGTGTGTGTTACGGGGATGGAGTTTTACACTCGTGTTGCCCCGTCCGTGAGTGTGTGAAGATGGATAGGAGACTTTGCTGAAATACTGGGAATAATATACGAATCAAAACTAACTTCTTCTCATTCTGTCCTTCCTTCACCAGTACCTCTGTTAACCAAGTAACGTCACTCAAAAATGGTACAAGTAAGTCTGCTACGATGTGCCGATAATTTGGTCTTTTGAGGTTAATCGAGAGGAAGAAAGCTACTCGCTGGGAGTTACATAGGGCCAGTCTGTAGCGACACTACACTTATGGGGACTTATGAAGAGGCCTCTCAAGGAGAGCAGCCCTGGTGACGTCAGAAATAGAGAGAGAGAGAGAGAGAGAGAGAGAGAGAGAGAGAGAGAGAGAGAGAGAGAGAGAACGACCTGAGCGGTTGGGGTCCAAGGGAAGATTTGTCTGGTCAAGGATATAATGCTCAATGCATAAAATGCTTTCACGCAAATTATCTACTTTTGAAACAAGAGACGATGCTCTTTTAGAGAGACACCGTTTCATACTCTTCTATGAAGAGATGGCAGAATCTCTCTCTCTCTCTTTCTTACTTTCTCTCTCTTTTCTTTCTCTCTCTCTCTAGCTCCGTCTTTTTTCTCTTTCTTCTCCCTCCTTTTCTCTATTAAGCCTCAATGTACGTATGGCATCCCCTCTTGCCTTCTGTAAGGATCTATCCCCAGCATTAACCTGTAACACACACACACACACACAGCAGCACTGTATATGCCTTATACCAGAGTAAAGGCATGATCTCCCAGCCCTCATCTCGGGCCGGGTGATATTACAGGTACGACCGACCGACTGGTAGTTAATCTGACTTTGTCTCATCCCTGAGGAATCCTGGACTTAATAATGACATAGTTCTACCAAGCCTGGTATTCGTCCATATTAATCAAGAGTTCACCTGCGAGATCCGTAGAGGATCTGGGGAGCAGGTATATTTGTTCACTACTTGGAGCATCGTTACTCCAAGAGAAAGACGTGCCCTGTGTGATTACTCCTTGTGATTACCATTTGTGATTACTCTTCGTCTGTTACGGGGGGAGAGAGAGAGAGAATCTTACACTCGTGTTGCCCCCGTCTCTTAACCTTGTACGTCCGTTACATGCATTTACTCCTGTGTACACACTAGGTGTGTGTGTTTGATCGAGTGCGTGTAATTACCTATTCATCACGTCACGTACACACAGTGTGTGTTGTGTCTCTATCTTGTTCGTCTTGGTTTGTCTATTCAATTACTCATTTATACCGTACGAGGAGGGAGTTGTTCCTGCATCAACAATTTCATCTCTGCGTCTATTCCATTCATCCAGTATTCTTATACCATAAAAGTACTTCTGTACATCTCTTCTAATCCGATTCTAGCATAACATTATGCTATGGCCTCTGGGTTGCTCCATCTTTGTATCTCTGGAAGTAACATTCACTCATGAAGACATCAAATCGGTTTTAAAAACTTAACTGGATGTGATCAAGTCAGCCACCTACACTCCTTTCTCTCATGGTGTACAAATCCATGGCGCCAAACCTCTCCCTGAAAATCGGCTCTCTTAATTCTGACACATCCTTTGTCACCTTCCTCTGGGCTTTATGTAATAATTCTTTCCGCGTTGACTAACATACGATGTGAGCAGTTTGTTAAACGTCTTACCCATGTACTTAAATGCAGTCTTAATACTTCCCAGGACACAGTTCGTCTCCTTTACAGTTCTAAGCTGCTGCCTCTTGTATTCATAAAGGGCGACGTAGTTTAGGTATAATATGAGAGTGACGCTCGACGATGGAGGCGCACGAGTGTTTTGAGGCTGTGGCCAGAGCTTCAACGCGCGGGCTGGACCTTACTGGTTTACAAAATTAGAGGCGACCTAAAAAATTATGGGGATAAGAATTCAGAAAAGGGAATTAACTTCATTTTGCCATCCGAAGCCGAAAGTGATCTTGTGGGATCAGAAGGGAAAATAAGTCAGGAAAAGGTTATTATAAGGGTGTGTGTTTTTTTTAAGATTCTGAATTACGCAATAGTATAGAACCCTTTTCTGGGGCTCCTGCAGCTTCAAAGCTGTGCTACAAATAGGAGCAGGGAAATGAAGGACTCCTTTGCAGGGAGGAGTTCCTTTACGAGACTATGAATCACCCTTGCTGAAGGGGACTTTTCACTCTCGAGGTGTCCACAAGCAAGTGGTGTCCATTTCTTCAGGAGTAGCCAAGTGCCAGTCTTTCGACCCAGGTACCTGTCTTTTCTCTCTGCCTCACCCACACGTGGGCAGCTGTCTTTCAGTCCACAAACATGCATTTCCTCCTTCTCGTACAAAACCACTGTCAACACACAACTAACATGACTAGTTCTTTGCGAATCACTAATTTTCCCGCCTTTTTTTTGTTTTGCGCAAAATCTCGCCATTAGTAAGTACCTCCCTCCTGCTCATCAACAGAGGGCCTCATACTGACACGTTCCCATCACCCATGAACAAACATCCAACACCTACGTATCTTCCTCACCATCTTCTTCCCCCTCGACGCGCACCTTCAACCCAAAGGTGGTGAAGACGACCTGAAATGAGGATGCAACAACTGCTCCTCTTCCTCCGAGACGATACCGCCGGCCTGGGGAACACATGTGACCTCATCTTACCGAGAGAAATGCCAGTCTTAATGATGACAAACTGTGGCCCAGAACCCCTGCCACCTGCACAAATTAGTCAGGGTTTCAGGTGCGCGAGGACTCGGGATGCCAGACCCACATGTTTTGGTGGGATGCAATAATCTCCTCTCTCCTTCTCTCTCTCTCTCTCTCTCTCTCTCTCTCTCTCTCGCTGCCCTGGGAGATTGTGTGCCGGGAAATTCCTTTTTGTTAGGGTCTAATTCTCAGAGCTTTTCGGCCGAGGTTTATGAAGGATATGTGTCTAAATTACGTGTGTGTGTGTGTGTGTATATTACGTCTGGTGTTTTGGGTCCCACACTCGTGCGTGGATCCATCTCTTGAAATTTCTCCTCTGTTATTCATCATTATCTTTTGTGTACATTCAGCGTTCAGTGCTTCACCAGTTACCATTATTCATTCGTCCGCTACCTTCATACCATGAGAGTACCCGTCTTCTGTCCTTTCCTCCCTTGAACCATGTTAAATATCTTTACCATCGAAGGATTCTTCACCCCTACATTCCTGTCTACAGATCCACCTTCCTTATCAGCCTCGTATACGATACAGTGTCAAATGCTCTCTAGCTGTCCAAGAACTCTTAACCTTATACACCACGGAAAGCTGGTGAATGTTGAAGCTAAAACTTAAGGTTATTCCTTTATCAAGAGGGCCAATCCCACTCGTCCTTCAGTCTTCTCTTTCCCTCCTTTCTCTCATGCGCCAATCTGGACAGACCAGGGCGGATTTTAACACCTTATGCAATTTTTGCCTCTGCTTCCCCAACAACAAGTTTGTTTACCATAATTAAGCCCTTGAACTCTACACCTTTTCCAGTTACTACTTAACCTCGTGTGTATGTCCCATGTCTTTATTCCTGTGTACAAAATCACACACACACACACACACACACTCCACCCTAAGCCAGGTATACATCTATGGAGCAGCCCCCAGGAAAGGAGATGAACAGCTGGGATGGCTGTGGGCATATTGCCACGACCAGGATTTGAACCTTGCGTGCTTGTGCTAAATAGAGTTTGTTTGTTTGTGTGTGTGTGTGTGTTGCCTTCTATGGCACGCGGGAAATACGTGGGCAGTGTTCCTTCTCCCTATTCCTGGCGCTACCTTGCTGACGGGGGAAACGGTGATCAAGTATAATAAAATAAATAAATATATGATAAATGGAAAAAAGAATATATATATATATATATATATATATATATATATATATATATATATATATATATGGAGAAACTCAATATACCTCAGGGTTATGGAAAATATCGGACCCTTACGTTCACGGGATGAACAGTCTTCATCCGGGATCACAGGAGATTACTACAGAGGCGCGTAAAGTTGGGTTTATGGCGACATAAGGAAAATTAAATTCTGGGTCGGGGAAGGGGTGAGGCGAGAATGAATATATATCCAGGTCCTCAATGTATATAGGAGAAAGTACCATTCACTGCAGCTGGCGTATTCTGAATACATATTCTCCTCTTGTTATTCGGTATTATATTTCATTACATAACCATTATCGTTCGGGTTTTATTTCGTTTTCTTCTTCTGGTTAATTCGGTACGCTGTTAAAGAAAATGGGACAGTAGGTTCATTAAGGAAGACAATGGCTCTTACTGTACTCGATAATTTCTCTCATTACCGGGGAAAAATGGAGCGGTTCCGTTTGTTACTAGCTTTTGGTAATGTGTAATAACGTGGAGAACAGAAAACGCTTTGCTGTACACCAATTGCCTCTCTTTCTCTCTTTCTCTCTCTTTCTCTTTCTCTCTCTCTCTCTCTCTCAGCGATGATCGCTACGCGTTAACATGCTTCCTCAAGCAATATCCAGTCGTAGTAGGTACGAGGGTACGCCACCCCCAAGCAATGAATCCTCACACTTAAGATATATATATATATATATATATAATTAGTATACTAAGATTGCTTCTGACACCTCTAACGAACACAATCTTTTCCGGTGTAAGAGATGTCCATACTGAATCTGGAGAGAAAATAAGAGAATAAGGAATAATTATGTACAGGAGGAGGTATATTTCTATCTCTCCGCACCTTTCTCTCTCTCTCCCGTAGATACACAGAGGATCCAGTGATAACGTACAGTACCCTAGAGCGCGCTGAAAAATATATGGGTCCCTAGTTCGGAAAGACGATGGCGTGGCAGACATATTTATTCGGTCAAATACAATGAGTTTTAGAGTCGAGGGATTTAAAGGATAGGGAACTTCCTTTGTGGATATATCTTACCGGGGCCATTTCATTTGGCGAATGCTGAAGCAAAATACTATATATATATATATGTGTGTGTGTGTGTGTGTGTGTGTGTGTGTGTGTGTGTGTGTGTGTGTTTTGTGTGCGTGCGTGTGTGTTTAACCATACAAATGTCTTTTTACAACACCTGTTGTGGTTTTAAGTCGAGATCTTTCGAAAGCCAGTTTCGCTTGTACGTTTTTACAGCTCCTGATATCAGGACGTTCTTGTGGGTGGAAACGGAATCGTAGACCGAGCTTAAGCTAACCCACACCCAAGACAACGGTAGCCCAGAAGAACAGGGGAATTTCACTCCCTGGTTTTTGCCGTTGATAATGAGGAAGTGACACATGAATACAAATGAATTCAAACAGCAACGGACGGTTGGGTCCTAACAAGGCTATTTGTGCTAGTGGAAGAGCAAAGAAATTCATGGGTTACTGTGGTACGAGTCGGAAAAAAAAATAAAAAGACATTCAGATTTTTCAAAAACGATGGAAGAAGTGCAACACTTGTAACCTTCACTACACCACAGATATGACAGACATGATTGCTTTTATCTCGAACTCGTCGACCTTGACAATTGCAAGCAAAAATACCAGACTGGTGATTGCGACAGAAAGGCATATATCGAGATTGGTAAAACTTTTCGATTCTTACCGATGGGATTATCAAGTCTTCCTGAACACTAGTGTAACAGTGGCAGCTCTTTGTCGCGTCCCCTCTTGTTTGTGAAGGACAGATATATTTTTTTCGAGGGATTTTACTGAAATATTGTTCAATTCCGTAATGTCTGTATCTACAGGTACGGTGAGCATATCAATAAAATTCTCGTGTGTTTTATTATCAAAGGGATGAAATGGAACAGCGAGCCTGAAGCAGCAACTACATCTAGAAAATGTGCAACAATGACGATGGGAATAGGTGAACTACTCTTCAAAAACCAAGGATGTTTTAGTACAAATGGTTTAGCAAAAGCAGTTATATCCTTCCAGAACTGATGGCTATCTTGTAACAAACTGTGGCATTGTTTCAAAAGAGGTTACGTCAGTTCAGCTCGTTAGATAAATGTCCTTTCTAAGATTACATTATGATATCAGTCATATATATATAACTTTACGTGACCCGAGGGAAGTTAGGATGGCAAAAGAAAAAAAGAATCTTTAAAAGTCTTTTGGGTTTTTGGAAAGCGATTCTGATGATGGTTCGATTTCGCCAGAAGGAAAAAGAAATATTATAAAAGTCAGGGGTGTCTTATTTTTCTCTCCCTCGAGAGAAAGAGGATATGGATTATCATTATTCGTGATGGTAACGAGAGATGCTCTGAATCTATCCACCACAAATCAGATTTTCTGTTCTCTTTCAACCAATTGGGTGTTATCCATGTACCTACGCGTGGTTAGATTTTCACAGCCTCAGTTTACTCAAGAGTTCAACCAAAAGACAAGAAAAAAAAATAATCAAACTCTTAGTCACTTACGGTCGACTTTGAGTATAATCATCATGGTATCACAGGAGCCGCGAGCAGAATGATGAGAGTTGCATGTTGGTCTTTGAATCATCCTTAAAACTTGAAGAAAGTACCGAAGACCTTTTTCTTTCCAGTCGGTGGGTGTCGAGCTAAACGTTGACGGCCTTAATGATCCTGGAAACTGAACAAAAATAAAAAAAAGACCAAACAACCAACCAGCCATTTCGGTCCAGTAGTTATTGAAATTATTGGCAGTCTGCCTCTGAAGACGTTCTTGTCCCATCCTCAAAGAAAAAAAGGAATCGGTTGGCCTGAGGGAGGCGCCAACTGTATTATGATGTTGGAGTTTAGGTTATAAAGAGAGCTGTGAATTCGTTATGAGTAACTGCAGTGGAGAGAAAAATTTATCTCGATTTTTTTCCAGGGGATGCTTGTGTGTGTTTGTGTGTGTGTGTGTGTGTGTGTGTGTGTGTGTGTGTGTGTGTGTGTGTGTGTAATTTGACATTAATGCATGTCCGGAATTAATACTTTTTAAATACGTTCTCAAAAAATTTTTCCACAATCCATGGTAAAAGTGTGGGATATCTTTGCATAAGTAACGAACCGTTGAAATATTAACAAAAACTTGTTTTTTGTTTACTGTGAAAGGCGTACGTTAAACACTAGTTCTGTGATATCTACGCATTGAACATGTCACACACCGCAGGTAATATTTAGATTGTTTCTTTTTTTTCTTCGCCAATGTCTTCCTCCATTCAGAGTAGGAACGACATCCACATTCGGGGTTTTACCGCCAATAAACCAATGCGCCTGCGTAGCGACGTCACACCAAAGGAGGGGGGTGGGGGGGGGAAAGATGTCATAACAGCAACTTCTGGATTCAGTGGATAGCGTTCTTGGTGCTCGTAGTGACACAAGAGTTCTTGGAACCCCAAAAGACGGCGACGAGAGTTTGTGAGACACACAAACAATGGCGAGAGCGAAAGGGTTTCCCTCTACCCTTCCGATACGAGTTGGCAGAAGAGAGATCTTCGCAAAGGAGAACGTTCACCCACGGCTGACAACAGGAGACGTCGTCCAGAATCAAGAGCGGATTACCAATGAAAAAAATACAGAAATAAAATAATAGGTTTCTGTTAAAATAATCAAGACTGACGAAAGCAATTCCTGTACTGAATAATTTGTCTAGTGTTTGAAAAGAGTGAAGACGTCGGTGGGCGGTCGGTTAAGCTACATAACCCTAGCCTAGTCTCGTTCGACAGTAGGTTCGTAAATATTATACGGGATGGTTTACGTCGTCCGTTTCGGGCGAGTAAATGTTTCGCTTTTGTGCGAATCGACGGAATCAATCAACAGTAGTCCTGAGGATGTTTTGGAACCGGTAGTGCACTTGTCCTTAACAGCCTATCTTCCTAACTTATGGTTAACTATCAGATATTGCATAAAAGACATCCATTCCAAACGCATCTACTCTGCAGGTAACACAGTCTTACGTATTGGTATGTAAATAGCTTGAGTGTATCATTCCAATGATAGATACAAATAAAACCCACATTGGAAGGTTTATCAAATTCGGTAGTGTAAATGATATAAACATGATGAACAACTCCAAATGTCTACTGATTTGCCAAGCTTTATCATCCGCTGAATTAAGTCATTATTTACCATGATTTTCTTCTCAGTAGCTATTTCCTACTAACACTAAAGTACTAGTTATAGTTACCATGTTGCCATATTCACTAATATTGGTAATAAACTGACTCCATCTCGCTGTTAAAAGGTGCATGTAGCAGTTCGCCTGTGAGGCTATATTTCTACTAAAAAAAGTAAATGAAAGACTGATTTCAGATCCGAATGCAGCTGGGTGAGGGCCTTCACAAATTTTCTCAGTCGCACAACAAAAAAAATAGGCATTATTCATTTACTTAAGATATTACAGCAAGCTACATGTTAGGAGGAATCGGACGTAAGATCAGATGCTCTACGTCTCAACTTGTCTGTCTGTATGTTTCAGCTCGATTCTATACCAACACGAGCATGCAAAATAAAACTGCTTTTAATTTTTTGATCACGAAACCTCTTTTAAAATAAATACACACACAGTATAAGCCATTAAAGTAATTAAGTGTATATATATAAAATCAATAGTGTTCCAGATATAGTCACACGAATCGTTGTTTACGTGAGCCATATATGGGTCCAATATTGCCGCCAGGTATATATATATATATATATATATATATATATATATATATATATATATATATATATATATATGCCCCCGGTATGATGTCCCGCTCGCACAATAAAACAAAAACATCGTGTTGTAAATGATTAAACACCATAATGCTACGAGAAAAGGAGAATTTACACGACTATGGCAATAAACTTTTATCCAAAAGGCCTCTAATTACTTAATCATTGTTATCAATGTAAACAAATTATAGTTCGTTTTAGAACCATGTCTGCACCAATACAATTATCTTTATTATAATGCTTTGTCGTCAGATCGTTTGATTTCTTGCTTATAAAACAAAGACTTGATATCTCTCTCTCAGGAATCAGGAAATTTTCATGAAATGTTACCAATTATGAAAGACAACAGCATATGAAAGCATTTGCTTTCGATATCCTGATTTTGTTGGAAAAGGAAGCGTGGCAGAAATATAATTTAGCCTCCCATCTCACTGGGAGCCAGTTCCCTGCCTCGTTTTCTACTGTACAAGGAATTCCATTCTCCTCCAGTTCATATTCATGACTCGGGAAATGTTCGCGTCTCTTGGACAAGAGTCGAGTTCGTCCGTTAATTACTCCTCAGAGTACGCTCCTAAGTCCCGCTACACACGCTCAGTTTTTCCCTCCGGTTTAACTGTACAGTTAACTTTTCTGTCATCGACAGATATCGCCCAGGCCAAGATTTAGGCCTGTACAGTTAAAACTGCACAGATAATTCTTTTCATCCACATGCTCCGTTTTAAAACTGTGCAGTTTTTGCCTTTGTAGTTAAACCGGAGGAAAAAACTCTGAGTGTGTGTAGCGGGCCCAACATCAAGCGAGAATACTTACAGGGAACCCGTATTAAGACAAGGAACCTTTTTCTTTTCCCATCGTTGTACCACGATATTAGTGGCTGGAGGCGACCTTTCTTAGCGTTTATGGATGCCTTTGTCTCATGACTACTGGGGCTTGGAGCGGTGGTGGACTACACAGATACATACATATATTTAAGACACGGTATATCTGCGAGGTTAAAAGAGACGGGTCAACACGAGTGTACATTTCTCTATCCGTAACATAAAATAATCACAAATAGTCACGACAAATAGTTATCACACACACACACACACACACACACACGCGCAAACGCACACACACACGCAAATACACAATGTTAGCTCGCATTCGTTACGAACTTTCACGACAACGGAGTCGACGGCAGGGAATAAAGGAATATCCGGCTGTATTCGTGAGGCCGCTGGAAGTGTATACAATTCTGGGAAGAGAGAGAGAGAGAGAGAGAGAGAGAGAGAGAGAGAGAGAGAGAGAGAGAGAGACGCTGCTTTGCAGAAAAGCGAGGATACTGGATAAATGGGAACCTGGCTTAAGCTGGAAGGGTGCGCGTGTACACACGCAGGAGTAAACACATCGTACATATCTACAAGGTTTAAAGGACGGGGCAACACAGGTGTAAAACTCTCTCCCTGTAACATGCGAATTGTAATTTAACACATACACACACACAAATAATCATTAATAATCATCAAAAAATACAGGCGTAAAATAAAGAACTGAATTACGGTCAAATAACAAATGAAGTGCCTTCATACCAGAAGTTCAAAGCACTGTAATGATCTCAAGTGCCACCACAAGTTCGAAATACCGTACTGGACTTAATTGCCGGTCCTGAGGTATGAATTCGTTGTATGACTGTGACTACTATTCTTTTATTCTGTTGTCGAAGGGTTTCAGGATTTTCTGCTTTCTTCTCTCAATCTTTTGACATGTTTCGTAGTCTAAATTGAGGTTAAACTGATGAACCATACGCGAAATTAATCCTCTTATTATACCTTAAGAATTTTCCAGTTCGTTATGGTTGTATATAATCCTGAAGATGCTATCTCTATTGATTACAGCTGCGTTTGAGTTTGTAGATGTTATCCGCCTTGATTATAGCTGCCTTTAAGCTTGATGATGACATCTGCATTGATTACAGCTGCGTATAAGCTTGGAGATAATATCTGCATTGATTACAGTAGCGTTTAAGCTTGGAGTTAAAAAAAAATCTGCATTGATTACAGGTGCGTTTAAGCTGTCAGATGGCATCTGCATTGATTACAGCTGTGTTTAAGCTTGGAAAAGATATATACATTCACAATAGCTGTGTCCGTGCCTGCAGATAATGCTTGCATTCATTACAGTTCAATTTAGGCTTGGAGATGGAGTCGAAAATAAGCGATTACATCAATCTATAAACTGGGACCAAGTTGACATGGAGAGTAATTAGATCACGTGGGCAACGTAATTACTTGCCACTGTAATGCATGTCATTATTCCTGGGTAATTGTGTTGAGCTGGGAGTCGACCACGGGTCCTCCCGTCACGCGTGTGAGACAGTTCAATCAGGACTTATTTTTTTTATTTTTACCCCATTTTCTTTATGGAATCTCATTTTCTTTTTTGCTCATCTCTCCGCGATAACCAATGGCGTCATTCATTATGAATGAAGAATGGACTAAATACATATTGCAAAAAAGGGGTAGTCTTAAACATCTTCCGCAACGAGTAATTAATTCATGTTTTACATTCATCCGAAGGCACAAGGAACTCCAACATATCGAAAGCCAATAATTAGTTAATCATCATCACGGTAGAATACATTATGTCTGGAGAATTTTTTTTGTTGTTATTCCCAGCCAACAAATTCATTCCTCAGGGAGACTGTAGACTTGGACGACCCCTGTTAACCACAGGAATCAATAATTACGTCTAAATATTGTAATCTTCTTCGCCACCTCTATAGCATACTGTTAGCCTCAAATAAATCTCCAACGATGACATGATAAATCATTTTTTTTAGCTTTAGCCTTTTTTAAAATGGTAGCATTACCCTGTCATCCAATCGCATCTAAAACACAACTCACAGTCTTATAATCTTTTGTCGTCTAAAAGAAGGTTTACAATCCTTACTTTCAAAATTCAGAATCTTGTCAACACTATTATTCTCTTTCTCTCTCCCCCCTACAACTGTTACCAAATATTGGAGGCTGATGTAAAGTGGCCGGGGAAGATATAGCATGCAAAGAGGGTTGGTTCGTGTCAGGAATGACAGTCTCGGAGAGGGTTGCAAGGGATCGAATCCCCGTGCCAGGGGGATCTGAATGCAAGTGTGAGTGATGTGGCGATTGAGGGAACATCACGGCTTCCCCACCCTCCCCCCGTGTGCGTGTGAAAAGAAAACGTGGATAAGCTTGTCACGTTGTGCCCAGAGAGAGGAATGGTAATCGGGAATAAACGGTTTATGATAAAAACGTTGCATACATATGTAAGCTTGGATGAGTGGAGGTGGGATGGGGACTGAAGGCATTATTGAGTTATGTGCTAAATGACAGAAGTGAAGGGGAAAGGTTGTTTGAGTGTGGACGTGTGGCGAGAGAGGCGTGGGCGGCGGCAGTTGGAACGTCTCATATAATTTCTTGGGTGGAGACGAGTGTGAAAGATTGCGGCGGAGTTGGGAAAAGAGGAAAATGACATATGTGCGAAAGAAGAGGCGAAAGGAAACCGCTTTTTCATTTTTCTTTCTTGTATGACCTGTTTCTATTCTGTTTTAAGGGCTGAGGGTCACCAATAAAGACATTCTGGACCATGACTTGGCCGTATTTCTGCCAATATTCATGAAATGTGGAAAAAATAAAACTCCTTTTTAATGGATAAGACCGTTTGTGGCTATTCCTTAAGAGTCAAAGGTCAACTAAATCCACATTCTTCAGGTGTAGTATATGAACGTTATGTTTCTGCTTCTGAAATCGCGTTGGAAACTAGTAGCATTCTCAAAGGTCGAAGGTCATTAAAACACCCATTTTGAATGTCTGGCCTTTTCCCTTTTTTTTTTAGCCAACGTTGCTGCTCAGGTAACTGTTTCATCGTCCAGTTGGTCTAAAAGAGTCTTTACACAAAGATGCTTTTAAGGTATAGACGAAGGGACACGTCCTACTTTCGCTCTTCTGTACCAAAACAAACTTTTGTAGAATCACGAGAAACTCGCGTGTACGTTACACAGTGTTAGGCGTTACTGCCGCTTGGTTCACGCCTGGGCATCGTTTCAGCACGCTGTCTTAACGGTGCATTTCACCGCCGCAGGGGTTAGCTTAGCTCGTAGCTCAAAGGAAAAATCGCTGAACTTTAGTCGAGAGAAGTCGTTATGATCATCACGATTCTGTCGTCCGCAATTAATGACCTATATCTATCTCTTTCCTGAGCTATATATATATATATAGTCGTCCAGCTCATTGAGGTCTCATGCTGCTGTTCTATAGATAATGTTTAAGACCGTCCAGTTCGGGCTAAGAATAATCCCGATTGCTGTTAATGTGACTTCAAGAATCGGAGTTCGAGAAAAATGACTCTGTAATGGCCAGAGGCGAAATCCTTGTAATCGAATCTCTGATAATCGGGTTTCTAATAAAAGAAGATGATGGTCTGGTAGCAAGAATGAGGATTTGGGGGGGGTGGTCATGATATAGAGCATCGTCGATAATGGCACTTGGGGGGGTGGGGTGGGGTGGGGGTTTCAGATAATCGAGTTCTGTTTGTGTGGAAACAGAGGAGAGTTCCTTTATAAGAATTTCCAAAGCAACTTATAACAGACGCACTTTTATGTACGGCCATGGTAACGCTGCTCCAGTTTTGTTGAGGAAAGACAAACGGGAATGCGACGCCAAACGCGTAGAGCTGCCTCCCTGTACCGTAAAAATACCTCATAACACAAAGACACACACACACATACGTACTCAAGGGGGGTATCATGGAAACCATGACGTAACTACATGTTCTTTTGGGAAATCCTAAAGGCATCCAGTCATTAGAGAGATCATGGGATATCATCACCAATCAATTTATCTTTTGATTTACACACTAAAAACAAAGAAACAAAAATGTTAGAGCAGTCCATGCATCGCTGGCGAACAATTACAACAGCGTTCAAATTCACGAACAGACAATGAAAAGGTCAAGTTCATTCTACAGATGCGAGACCGAAAGCTGAATGTGGTGTAACTCTGTGGTTCCCGTATGTGAAGAAAAATATCAACAAGCTGAAAAGGGACGTCAAAAAATACGTATCTAGGAGGGTTACCGAATTGAGTTATGAACAACTGTTGGAACATATTGCAACTTCTTTCTTCGAGAAACAATACGGGAAAGGGATGGATCCAACTATAAATCAGAAGACTGAGCATTAAGTAACTGATCTGGATAAGGAGGGATTCTTCAAAGACTGGTTGGGACACATGGAAAGGAAAGAGAGAAAAGATGGTAGCTTCCAGAGCTACCACGAAATCTTGAGATGGTTCTAAGAGAGAGTGATTACTAGACCTCAGTTACTAACCCAGCCTAAGAATGATGAAGAATGATGTATCGAGTTCTGAAAAAATTCCTTTCTTGAGTGACCACTCACTGGTCTAATTCGTTCTATATTATAAAGGTGCTCAACATCCCTTGAATTCCCAAAGGAACTTACGTGTGATAATCTAATACCATCTGACCCTACGGTTAGCTAGTTACACTTAAACTATCCTCTGAGCTACAGGTAACCTTTTCATTCCTCTGTTATTTAACAGTCCTTCAGGTCTTTACTAAGCCCACCCTTGACGTGATAATACTAATCTTCCTTGTCTTTTGCTATAAGTAGAATTTTCCTTTTAGCCATCACTTGCCTTCCCTTGAGGAACCACATAAAACCTCCACTGGATAAAATTGCTGCTCATCCTTTGAGCCACAACTGAGCCTCCCATGACCCTTGACCGAACCACGTTAAAAGTTACAACTCGCCCCGGTGAAGAATTATCAATTATCACCAAGCCATAACTAGCAGCGATCCGTGTTTGACCCACTACTAACCCTCCGCAGAGAGATGATCCCCGTATCGAGCCAATATTGACTCTTACGTGTTGTCTCCATTCTCTCGACCGACCTTTCAAGGCACTACTGAGCCTCTGTCATGTCTTTCCCCAACCCTTCGTTTGACGCACATGTGAACTGAGCCATCCTTCGCCCTCGACTGAGCCACTAATGACCACTCTCGGAGGCCCTCCGTGGCCCTTCCATGAGGCAATTCCTGGACCCCTTCGTTCTTCCAGATCGTCCACTTCTAGCCCTTCCAAGCGCCACTGTGGAGCCACAGCCGACCAAACTTTTGAACCAGTGCTAAACCTCTCTTAATGTGGGCTCCACAGCTAATTAAAAGATCTCCAGGTCACTCGTAGAATCTTCTTGCATAACTCAAGACGAAAAACAAAGAGTCAAGAGGGCCGGCCTTCAATAGTTTGAGTGAGTTATTACAAAAGTTTTGCAATTCTCTTCTTCCGGGCAGTCGTCAACTGCACAGTTATTCCCGCCTTGCCTCTCGAAATGTCAGGGGGGAATTCTAATCCAAACTTCGGCCAACAGTCAAAATGTTGGAGTTGAAAGATTATAGTGTCAGGATATCTGCAACGAGTCCATCTACATGGAACTGTTTGACAGTCTTAATGATTCATTTGGAGTGTTTGTTAATATATCAGACCAAATACACCACGTAGTTTCTTTTCATACTGTGGGACATTATGTAACCAATGCCACACGTGCTTTCAGAGAGAAGAAACTGTATATTTTGGTTAGCAGATAGCTTATACTACTACTACTACTAATAATAATAGTAACATATAGCCAGACAGATAGATCGATCAAAGCTAAAGCCATCTAAAACGATATATTCTGACTTAGGTGAAAAGGTAACGTTGAATTCAACAAAGCAGATAATAGAAATAACGCCGAGTTGATTAATACCTCTCTCTTTGCCTCAGAACCAGGAAGAGAAAAATAACATTAATATATGCGTCTAACGCAATCTGTCCACGGTAGTGAAAATTAATTGTCCAGAAAACGTGATTACCCAACCTCCATCAGCTGGTTCAGCAACACATTGCACTCAGCTGAATGAGTTTCCTGTATCATATATATACATATATATATATATATTATCCTAGGGAATAGGGAAGAACTCTACCAAGTGTTCCACGACACAGAAGGCGAGTTAGAGGAAGTGAAAATCCTCCCCTCCACTATTACTGCTCTCTAAAAGTAAGAACAAAAGCTGTATATATATATATATATATATATATATATATATATATATATATATATATATATATATATATATATATTTCGTGTAGTTATTTCTATACTGGATGTGTGGATTAAAACACTCCCGTCATTCCGAAAAAAATTGCTGCCATTTGATACAGTATACATAAGCTGTGGAGAGCGGCTAACGCCACCAGCGGAGGGGCTTTGTTTGTTGTAATTGCGTGTCTGGTCGGCCGTCCAATGTGGCAGATTAAAGTTCGACCAGTGCCAGCCAGGGTGGAGGGGGTTGCCGCTCGCGGTTTTGTCTCTGTTGCCGATCTGAAAGTACGAATATACTCCAGTCAAAAGAGAATCTATATTCATGTTTCAGTGTCTGCATTTGTGATATTGTTGCGTCCATACTATCTTTTTCCTTATATATATATATATATATATATATATATATATATATATATATATATATATTTATATATATATATATATTATCTACATGCAGAACCTTCACTTCACCGTGAAGAAATCCACATTCACCACACCGTCGTCAGCAGACTGGAAAAAGATTACAGAGCGTTATCGCGGTCCTTAACGTCCATAAAGGAACCCGCCTTACTCTGTTCACTCACGGAGCGCAGCCTAACAGATAAATGGAGCGTCATAAAAGGCGTTGTGTGGGTTAGATAATAAAACTTATTATCAAATACGTTGTCAAACATTTGATAAGTCGAGAGAGGAGAACGGGACCAGCTGAGGACTTCATCTGTTAGCTCATTCCAGTCTTTGAGGCCAGTGTTTTACAGTTTGATTCTTAATTGGTGAATGAAGCCTCCCAATTACTAGTTTAATACCTTGTGCTTACCATGGAAGGCGAGAGCTGCAAGGGCGTGGGAGGCAGTAATGCTGCAGATGAAGGCTTCGACTGAGTAGTTTCTCAAAAAGGCAAACGAGAGAGGCCATCTGTAAAGGTCTCTTCTACAAAAAAGAGATGAACACATCTAGTCCCAGTGCAACAAGAACTGAAAAAGAAATGAGATAGTAATACAATCCCACAGTATCTAGAGAGAGAAAGAACAATACTTAACTGAATAGTAATGACGATGACTAGTGAGATAAAATCACATTAATAACACTCTCTCTCTAAGCAGGTCATCGTAACACCTGTGATATTTGAGGACAGCTGAAGGTTTTCTTTTTAAGTAATAGCTGATGTAACCCCGCCTGCTGGAGAGAATTACATACCTTTTCAGCAGGAATCTACTTGCCTGCTGAGATGGCCTTCATTATTCTGCATCTATATAGCTTCCCAGTAATTACTAAGGGCCAAATACACACACACACACACACACACATTATATATATATAATCAACCCTTCTTCATGCCTTGGCATTACTGGTTCTACTTCACCGAGGAAGATATCACAAGCAATGCACAAAGGGAGGACTGTAATATGTAATATATGTTAATGTTTGGTGAAAGTGACGTGTGCGTGTGTGTGTCCACTCCACTCAAACGAGCTGCATTGCTTAACCCAATTATTCTAGTGATTAATTCACCAGTGTAGTCAGTCGGGGCCCAACACACATACACTACGTAATATTTTCAAATCCGCAACAAGTCCCCTTTGCTTTAACAAAGGTAATGTTCGTTCTATTACGCCAGACACAGCTGCTTATATTTCGTTCTTCGTCTTTGTTTAACGTTCGAAAGATCTATTCGTGATATACAAAGCAACGCTGTGCATGTGGTCGAGTGTTTCCGAGGCTTCTGTATAGATTAAAACATTCTCCAGACCGTTCGGAGATGCGGATCTGGAAAAACCCTCGATAGGCAACCTCTCCGTTGTTCACGGGCGAAAGTCTGTTGTAGAAATAACACTGACCGTTGCCGGAATTGGCTGAGAATTAAAAGACTACGAAAACTCACTCGTTTGTGTCTGTGTGAAGCTAGAGCCCTCCATTCGCCTCACTAGGTGTCCATTCCATTTACCATCTATAAATATACATCTAAACTGTTTAACTGTTGTTTAGAAAAATAAAAGGGGGTGAGAGGGGAGGTTCTCAACTTCAAAGTGCTAAGGCTCATTCAGCCCAGCGAGGTCTGAATGCGCGTTTTCTTTTCAGGAGGCGTTCCATGGGCCGTGCTCAACTCTTTTTAAACTGGTACTAAATGCAAATGGTGCTCATTAAGGCGGCTTATTGTCTCTCTCTCTCTCTCTCTCTCTCTCTCTCTCTGTAAATTCAGCTGTCTGGTACAGGAGATGGCTGGATAATTATCATGCCCGTATAGTCTGTGATGCTACCATTTGATTTCCATTGGTTTCACTACATTTCTCCTTCCCTGGCCTCATCAGTAGCGTGAAATGTAAAATGGTTAACGCATCTTCCTACCTGGAAAAGGTGAATAGTGGTGCTGGACTGATTAAGAAATATATGTGACATTGATACAGTAATTGTGTTTAAGTTAGCGGTAGTTGTGGCACAGAAGTTTCCTAAAAGAGGAATAATTACGTTAGTTTTATTCCAGGGAGCAATGGACGTGTGGGAATAATCGTCCGGCGTATGATTTTCTTCATCTATGGACACCCATTTATTCTGGGCTTTAAAAGAAAAAAAAATCACGAATCAGGGCTGGCCAAACTAGGACTCCTCGCGTTATGTGGAACAATTCTTCGGCATCAGACAAAGGTGTAGCTGGAAATCCAACGAGGAAAGGGAATGATTAGGACGATTTCCTCAGATATTATAAAGTATTACGCTGGGATATTTTTCTTTTCTTTTCCAGGAGCTTCTGTAGCTCCAAGGCTGCGCTATTTCCAGTAGCAGGGAAGTGAGAAACTCCTTCGGAGTAGGAAGTTCTTCGACGAGACTGTACGCATTTTCGTCAACAGACGATTCAGGAGTCCAATTGCTTTGCCAAAAGTAAATGAGGCGTTAGAGTCCTCGATAAAGCTGGACTGTTTTTTCTGTGAACCCCTTGATTAAAACAAGTAAAAAGTAACTTGAAAAAAAAAATTTGAAAATGTTTATTCAAGGAAAAACGGAAAAAGAGTCTTGTTTTTTTCGTGAACAGCAGATTCTATACCATTTTGATGTGGCTGGGAGAGGATGAATGGCACAACTGAAGCTTCGAAGCCTTTAGTACGGTTGTCCTTCCCCATTACCTCTAAGAATATGCAAAACGTTTTGACAACGGTCACAAACTGAATAGCAAACATCTACCCCTATTTACAAAAGGAGAACCACTTTAACCCACACTAAAATCCTTCTCTCTTGCAGTTCATATCGACGACTTTCTTGGGGGTTATTCATTCCGCATCATAATTCAGAATGATCAAAGTCCACATTGACTGATCTCAATGGATACTAACCACTTCCATTAACTTATAATATACCCGTGGTTCTAAACAGTCTTTCGTTTAAAACAGGAAGCTTATGTTGGAGCTCAAAGATTTTCTTGTCTGGAGTATCTATTTAGACGACAGTGAGTGGTTAAGATTAATTATCGAAAGGAAAAACATTTAAGGTCACTCGTAAATACCTCGAAACTAGAACAAAGTGGGTTATTTTTTTGTAGTAACAGCAGCCTCTTAAAAAAAACTGTAGCAAACATTAAAACATCAATTTCCATTCAAATGGCGACATTAAGTTACGAGCAGGCCATCAAAATGGCTGCGTTACAGTATTCACAGTTAAGGAACGTTATATCCCGTACCGAGTCTGTACCGAGCCGTTCCACGCCCAAGAACACGAAGGCCGAAAAGGGTCGACCATCTACCACCTTTGACGTCTGACATTTAAGCTCCCACCGACTGCTCCTCCATGCAGACTAAGACCCCTGCTGATGACGGTCAGAAGACACCAGACAAACTGACGCCTGTCAAAACAGGGCACCTTACCAGCTCTTCACCTACCAGCTGAACACCTACAAGCTTAATAACTGAAAGCTTTCCCCAAGAATTGGACACACACACTGACTGAAGAGCTACACACTCAATAAGACACCGAACAAAAAGATAATTTAAGATAAACTCGACACATACGAGCTAAAACACCCAATAACTGAAGGTCTTTGATACCTGCCCGGCAAGCACTTAACTCTAGACTCCCTGCATTTAAAATACCACTTATCACCGTCACAATAGCCAGACACCTGTTCTCTGAATATCATAACAACTGGGAATCGAATCTACAGTTATATACCGCAATGGATATTTCGCTTTCTGCTGACTGCGGCTATTTGTTGTGGAATCCTTCTAGGTGCCTGGCAATTGTCAGTTGATACCTCGAGCTGAAAAGGAAAAAAAATGTGGATGTTCCATTTTTGTACGTCCATCTGTTCGGGTGATATGTTGCTGTATTGACTCCCAGCTGTAATGGATATAAACATTGCTTTTCTCACTGTCAGGCTGAAGGGAATGGACGCTACGTCTATTCTATTTAATGCCAGTCCATCCACATTCATATGCATTATTTTCAGTCTGAACTTCGCATCAAGAAACATTTTTTTTCCACGTCTGAAGGTAATGGCGGAGATATTTGGCTCTCTTGCCTCTTTCAGTATCCCTCATTACTTCCCCTCTGGCTACACTTGTTTACTCCCTTCTCGTGCTTCCCTCTGAGCATACTCAAAAATACATTTCTTAAAGAATCTTCTACTGCTACACTGTTTTTTTCTAGACTAATGGAAAAGAAAAAGAAGAAAAAAATGTCTTGGGGGTCGTGTGGTATTCTTTCCTTCACCGAGAGCTTCCTTGAGTCGATATATCTACCTCATTTACGTATCAAGTACCACAATGCACACCGTTGAATTAAAAGGCCAACGGTGATTGACAGAAATCATTTATCATACACGTCCGACTGAAAGAATGTGAGGCCGGGCTTGTGCTGAGCTCGCGTTTTACATTTGAATTAAAGGTTATCTGCCAGGTTAAATGTGGAGAGATACGGGATGTATATTGTTAAAGGGCAGCATCAGAGCCAGCTAGTGGCAGGATGGCTGTAAAATCGCCACAAATGTGTAAAGAAGATTTGATTCTCGAGGGCGGGCTGGTATCGGAGCGCACTGGATGGAGTCACCCCTCGAGAACCCGTGTGTGCTGGCAGATGCATGAATGTACGTGGCAAAGTCTTCAGGAATTCTATTTCTTCAATACGTATAGCAGGTTTCTGGGGAGTGGCGTATGAGGGTGGCGTATGAGGGTGGCGTAGACTACCACACAAACGAAATCTTAGTCAAACTGCTGCATTCTACGAGAGATACTGTATGGCGTACAATATGCCATAGCTTTTTTATTCCACGTTACGATGGCGTTTGGGAAAACTACCTCGATGTCGCACCCATTAATAAACTCGGGTTCCAGTTACCCTGGCACCACCTCATTGCGTGCTGACGTTACGACAACATTCGTATGCTAAGCCAGATTCCCTGGTGTTATAAAGCCAGGGAAGTAATTGATGCACTATGCTGATTAGGTAATTACTCTGTGGAGGCCGGTAATGGTGTGATTTATGCAGCCTCATCTGGTCGAGTAAGTAATTGCCTTGGGGATTTATCTGTATTTCAAGAGAGTTTAATGCCGGCCATAAATTTTACTTCAAGCTTTTCATGAGCAGCTCAGACTGGTTCCAGATATTCAGTTTACCTTCATCACTCATGCAGTGTTTATAAAACGGAGATATATATATTCAGGTGAATATATCTTACGAGTTGGGACTCATATACTGATCAAAATAAATCTAACGAAGGTCATAAGTGTTTATCATCCTGCAAATAGTGTTGAGAGGAACATTTCAACTACATTCGATAATTGAATTGTCTAAGCTTGTCCTCACTCTATGCATCAAAAGTCTATTTTATACAGAAGAATGATTACTTCTGTGGATGCAAATGCGGCACTTATTTTCGAATGTTCACCCATCTTGAATGTTTTACGTATCTGTCATTCTGAACGGTCGACACACAGTAGTCAAACCCAAGGTTGATGCGAAATGTAACGACCTGAGTGTGAGGCACTGCAGTCTTTATGAGAGAGCTTTAGCAGCGTATTCTTAACATTTCCAGGAATAACCTATTGTACGTGACACATTCTGAGAAAATAAAGACAGGAATTCTTGCGTTTCCTTTGAACTAACGATTGTAATTCAAGTTTAGCTCGAAATATTACTTACTGCTAACATATATATATATATATATATATATATATATATATATATATATATATATATATATATATATGCTTTACAGTTATATCATTATATTCCCTTTCTCTCTCAATCCTAACACTAGGAGTTCCACAGAGACCTGTCAGTGTTAACATATTCGCACTCAGGGTTAATGACGACTGGACAGGTGTGGGGGATGTCCAGGTCTGCATTACAGATCAACGCGAGAGTAGTAGTAGTAGTAACTCACCTCCGGCACTCTCTGCTAATCAGTTCTGGGAAGAGAACTTATTCCCAGCGTTTACCAAGAGGAATTAGCGTCACAGCTGGTGGTTATGTAATACGATGTTCCCTCAATGTTGTCTGGTTGGTTGTTGAGCATATGAACTGACTGGGGTCATTAAAGGCTCCTTAAATGTCAGGATATAACTACCAGTCGAAAATCTTAAAAAAAAAACACCTTTTCCACGTCTTTATGATCCTTCTGAGGCCATATTCGTTCTTCCCATGTGGCTCTTGTGGTTCCCTCTTGCTCTAGCAGTCTTATGCAACATTTAATCATTTCATGCAAATAATCTGCCGCCGTACTTTCTAGTAAATGAATAAATACAGAGATCAGGATACGGAAGACTTGTATGTCAGGTAAACAGTTCTGTGCTGTATACGGACAGTATTTTGTTTCACGTGGCGGTTTCTTCAATTCTTCAGTTACTGTTCCGGTATAAATCTCGTGGCAACTAACGTGTCCCAAACAGTACCCATTCTCTCGCGCTACTACCACCAAAGAAAACTTTTTCATATTTCACCATGTTACGGTTTTTACGTTCTCTCTTGCGTTTTAAGGATCACATTTTCTTTCAAATGAGAATGACTGTTCTTATCTTTCCTCTGAGCGGAAGTGACCCATTCCTCATTTCTTGAACCAACGCAACGTTATGATTCTCACTTTCGCCCAACTTGTCATCCCCGTCCTTCAGCGTTTCTCTCACTCTCCCTCAACATCACTTTCCTCAGTCAAAAATGAGAGTCTTTCACTTCAGCCAAGAGCTGTCACTCGGGACCGGTGTCTCTCATTCGAATTTTGGTTCTCTCAGTCGGACCTGGGTCTTCCAGGTGGGCCCGTATCTCCCAGTCAGAGAGAGCTACGGACCTTCAGTCGAACCAAAGTATTTCAGCCAAGAACCTTTTTGATATATGCCAGAATTCTTAAGCCTCCGGACACACCCGATTATGCAACAGGAAACTCCACCGAACAGGAGGAAAAAAAAAATATCTAACGAACCCAAGTTTCTTTACGTGAGCTGAATCTGGTGGAGAGGTCTGTATCGGAAAGTATCAGACCTATATCTTTAGGTCACCTTGGACAGAAAGTACTATCCGATGTGCTTCAACCTATTCCGTCATGACACTCTTCTTGCCTTCAAGGGTTTTCTAGCAAAGATGAATTCTTGAGAACGAATGGACTCAATCAATCTGGTTGAAATCAAAAGTTCCTTTCGTAAAATAAGAGACAACCATTCTTCAGAAGAAGCGGTCTCTCTCCGCTTAAAGTACCGTAATTCCGAAAGCATTATTGCCTCTAAATGCATACATATCATTCTACGATTATACCTCATTGTCGGGGATCAGCGTCGCTCTTCCATCATGAGAGACTGTCCTGTACCACAAACGACCTCCTCTTCGAAAAATATTCGTAAACCCTTAAGGAAGAGAACTTTCCTGAAGGAAAGCATCGTATATGAGAAGGTACTAGGGTCCTGCGAGTAGACTCTGGACACGCGAGGAGACGCTGAGTAGCAAGTTTTCTTCAGGGAGTTCGGAGTCCCGTTCCTTTGCAGTCAGCACGGCTGGGGCTGACCCAGGACCCCAAGTCCTGGAAATACTCCTCCTCATGTACGGTGTTATGTGGCCTCGGGTGGTAATGGCACGCCTGCAACCGCTCTCAACAAGAGAGGAAAGTCCGTTTGGAGGCACTGTTAGTACTCAAACCACAGTACTAACTGGAATTAACGAAAAAAGCTCATGTAACTCCAAACGCACGCGTTACCCTTAAAGAAACAGCAAAATTCCTCTGAGAGGTGAATCTTACTCTTTTCCATAAGGTAAAGGGTCACTGATCTGAGTACGACTCAAAGTAAAAACAAGAATCTGCCTCATTCGACTACCAAGGCTTAGGTAATGTTGATATACAAAAACGCCTCATGAACAGTGACCCTTGGTGCTAAGTTACTTTTGCGGATTTGTCTTCCTTAGAGACAAGAGCATTTTTCATTGTTACTATAGCTGGTAAAGCTGAAGAAGGGATTCATTCAGGATTGAAGTAAAAAAAAAAAAAAGAAAAAAAAAGAAGGTCCCTTGGGAGTATATATATGTGAAAAATGTACGACATGAATCAAGCGCTTCGAATGAAAAGTCGAACTCTCAACTGTGGTCGTCGGCTGGATTCCTACGCCAGAGCTGCTCCTATCGACGTTTGCTGGGGATTAAAGAAAATCTAGTGACCTTTTGGTTTTACGTCACGAATCCGGATTCTGTTATGTGAAAGCAGCTAACAAACAGATTTCTCCACAGAAAATATGAAAACGATCCCCACTGACGTCATGCAAAATACATTGTATTATATCAGTGATTTATTTATTTCTACATCAATCTTTCTGAAAGGCAGCCATGCAATTTATTCACCCGAAATAAAAATATGAACGCAGTTAAAGACAGATAGACGGTCACAAAACAGATGCATTACTAAGCTCGCGGTATTTGTTCAACGATCGTATAAAGTTCGCTAAAGTAATGGTTTGTGTGGCATGTGACATGCAACAGAAACATTAAACACCATCTGTCACTTCCACTGCTTGCAGCTGTCAGGGATGTCCCGCTTGGGTAACGTGCATGAAAGTTTTATGGTTGGTATCCGAGGATAAAAACATAATATATGACTGTCAAGGGTATAAGGAATACGCCAGAGTATATATCACGTCAATCGAAAAGACCAAACGAGTTATTATTACAAGATACGTAACAGTAAAAATCACGTCGGTGTAAGACGAGGCCAGGCGAAGCAAGGGTAAGGCCATGCTGGGGAGTCAACTTGCATTGGACAGAGTCCAGAACGATTTTCATTTGATTTTAGACTCAAGATATACTCGTCTAAATGGCCAAAATGACGCTAAAGTTAAATCTCCATTACCAAAATGCGCCTGTACTTTTGCCATTATATTCCTCTATGGGACAGCTGTTTCAGGAACTTGATGCTTAACATAAACTCCCAGTAAAGAAAACCGTTATTAAATCCAAACTACCACTCGCCACAGCAAAAATATCTGGTGTAAGAGACAAACAGAAAAAAGCAATAAACTCGACAGATGATAGCCAGACATCAACATAAAACTGTCAGTTTGGCAGCAACAGCAGAGCAACAGACTAAACGACACCACCGCCAGCCTAACTGATGAAGGTGGTCACCTAATAATATTCGTGGATTCAGTGACAGTCAGTAGGAACCCCAAGGCTCAATAGAACAACCGTGACTTGTTACCCGAGTTCGGGTAAATGATAAAGAGTGCTCGACACGGCTGAGAAATGGTTCATACATTTGGTTAACTATGAGTAGCGAGTGAAGCTTTAGACACGCCGAGACTTAGTGGGTTGGTCTTTGGTCTTATGAGGTTGAGGAAGGAAGGTCTTAGAACTTCCTTAGGTTGTGGAAAACCTTTTGCGTGCTGTGTTGCTAGACATTTGTAAGAACTTCAGGAACAGAGTCCTTGAAGACACTATGTTCAACTGCTGCAGTCTTAGACGACCATATCACACTCATATTTCCAGCCCTGAGTAGACTCGTGTTAGTCTAGTCACCAACACAGTCATGGACGTTCTTTATCTCCGTGAAAGATGCACGATTCAGGGTCGTTGTCAATCATTCTACTTACCCTCAAGGAAGGATTCGGAAAAAAAGAAAAAGAAAACAGGGTTTGCTATGTCAACAGGAGTACACCAACATAGGTACCATCTCTTGTCTAATGACTCCAAAATACCACGATTTGCCTGAATACCATGGGTGTCAGCGGGAAGGAATCAATCGTAAGTAAACAAAAGTACTCCATTATGAAGACAACACTAGTGGTACGAGCCAGATACCAGGAAAACATCTCCAGAGAAGCGTGTTCATGGTTATTTTAGAGTGTCATCTGAACTCAAAACTCAGTAGCCTTCCAGTATTCTCAACAAACATTACCATATTAAGTGTTCGGGAGCTCATCATGACCTCGACTTAGACCGCATATCTAAAAGCCTAAATGTCAAACATAGTAATGTTGAGGAACAAAGTTAAGACGTCCTAACGAGAAATATCACATACCAGATAATGAGGAACTTTCTTAAGACTATTCCCCCCTTCCCCCCGAAAAAAAAAATTAAGAATTTTGATCCCTACCAGATCACATTGCAAGCATAACAGCTGCCGAGGGAGCTGGAGAGGCATCAGATTAATAAAACAGTCAACAGCCATCGTGAAATGAATGTGTAAAACTGTGCTTAAATTTGTGTTAATGCAGGTAAAGCCTGTTCGCATCAGGGCAACATGGATGATGCAGTGAACGAATCAGGGCATTACGATTTGAAGCATTCAGAAAATACAGTCTCTCTTTAACCTATTCAACCGTGAATCCACGTCTGTTACAGACATTACAGTTTACTAATACATTTAGGATTTTACAGGTAAATGATAGGTGTAGGTCATCTGCGGTACGGAAAATGGTGGTGGGGATCTGCAGCGTGGTGATGCAATCTGTCTCTCGCTTCCTGTTACAACACAACGACGAGAGTTTGCGTCCCAGAGCTGACGTTGTGTCATTAATCTCGACTTTCCAGGGCAATTGCAAGAGGTAATATGTCATTTCCGCTTTTCTAAAGGTGATCTAAAACAAATGCTATGATAATACAGACCTACTTGAAAGGTGAAACAGATAAGAGATTTATCTTTCAAATTGCCTTTTAGTTCTTAAAACATGGAAATAAAAATCTTAAAGAGTAATTGGCCCGGCTTGTTCATTCAGTTTTCTTTTTTTATCTACAGTATGACATTAGGTAATCGAATCCTTAAGAACGAAAAGGAAAATAACAATTCACGAAAATAAGCTTCATTCAGAGCCTCTCGCAAATGACTGAGGAAGTCTCAGTAATGATCTTTTCCCATGGAACACCCATGGACTCTTGAGGACTTGGTTCCTTCTTTCTTACGAAGCGTTATGTCCCTGCATCACATCCTTGAGTTCGCGACTCTCAAGACTACACGAGTGTCCTGGGCATATTACGGGACACCTGCTGTACATGCTGAAGAGGGTTTTACCTGGGTTTGATGACCGACCTCCTTATCGAAAACGAGGTAGTGATCCGACTAAAACGATAGTTAATCTTTCCCCGAATGATCATCGTTCATCAAGGGCTCTCGACCGACACATACCCTTTTGCAAGGCTCGCTGTAAAACACTGCTCATACAAATATAGCAACTGAAAAGGCGCTACTGCTAATTCTCCGTCGGGAGTCCGCCTGGGGGAGTACTCGCTCTGAAACAGAAGAGGCTTTTCCAACGCTTGAACAGAATCAAGCATAATCGTGTCAACAGCTCACAAAACGCTTCTTAAACCGGACAGAACCTTGGCATAATACTTAAGCACACACACACACTGCTGTGCACGTAACATCTGAAAATTTCACTTCATAAAGACATTCATAAACGATCACTGTAACAGTGTAATCTAGTATATCGTAGACAGTTTGGCAGCAAGCGGAGGTCATCGCCACATAACGTTCCGGGGGGAAAAAGTGCACCGGCTGTTACCAAACTGTCATAATAAAGGCAGTAGCCAAAAACGAAACTGTAGTAGTTATGAACAAAATTACTGGCAGAAGTCAGGAACGAGTATTCGTATGGATGAGAGAGAGAGAGAGAGAAAATAAAAAAGTTTCATATTCTATTGGGTAATACAATTTCAGAGGCAACCTAGATTGAGTCTAGGCTGATCTTCAGCCAACAGCAGTGTGACCGAGGAATTGACGAGTGTTCATTTCACTATTGTCAGTGGTCAAATGTCTCTGACATGATAGCATGGCCAGCGCTGTGCTGGAGAACGCCAGGTCCTATGCAGAGCTGTAGCGAGAACGTTTGATCCAAAGGTTGCGGTGGTGATATGAACGACGATTCGAAAAGATGAAAAAAAAAAAAAAAGATTCGAAAAATATTCAGGTCTCTCTTCCCTATCAAATGTTATAAAAAAAAGATCAATACGAATAGATTGTGGTCCCAATATCGCACGGACAAAGAAACAATCACCACAGATTTTGCGATAGTTTCCCCCGCCAGTGGAAAGAAAAAGGAATCATTTCTAGTTATCGCACGAACTGAAACGGGTTCATCTGCAATGAGCGAAGCACCAAAATGGAAACTGGGTGAAAAATCTAAATTGACCAACTCTTTCTCTTTACAGCCGAAAATTGTGCCATGGAAAGTGGTGGATTCATGCAACAAAACGATGATCATGCCACACGGCTTGGGACTCGCTTACAAAGAAGTTGGCTTTCCATATACGTAGAAAATCTGTGTGTGTGTGTGTGTGTGTGTCCCGATTTTCGAAAAGAGGGAAATATAAGCCTTGCAATAGTCATAATGCAGAATTCTTTACACTGGGTTAACTTGGTGAGAAGAGGTATAACTACCCCCACTATATCAACGTAGTGGCATTGACAACCATAACATGAGCAATCTGTACGCGGGTCGTCCCGTCGTGTACGCGAGTCGTACCGTCGTGTACGCGGGTCGTACCGTCGTAAAAGCGGGTCGTACCGACATATCAGTATTATTACCACCTTCCTACATAGCACTATCAAATCCCAATCTTCCTTGTTTCAAAAGCCACAGTGAAATACGTAATATTGGAATGTTCTCCCAAACGTTATAATTGTTATAGATCGCTGCTGTACGTTACCGTAGTCTCCGGAAATCACACCTCATCGCTGGGCCATTAGAAAAAAGCAATATCCTTCATCACCATCGCCGTCAAATATCACCGCATCTCATGGACAGAGCGGTATCTGTATAGCCTCCATTCGCGAAATAATATATTTCACGTGCGAACAGGGGACACAGCGCGATCGAAAATAGGCTTCAGGTCATGCAAACGCCATTCACCTTCAAATCGTCGCCATCACCTCCTCACAATCACCAAACCTTTTCACCATCACGGCATCACCATCATCTCACCATCAGCAACATGCTATATGGTGCCTGGCGAGTTGGGGGGATGATCACTGAAATTACACTAAGATGCAGGATACCGAAAACGAAGTTAACAAGCTTCTCGTTAGCAAATAGTCTCTTGTTAACGAGACCAGTGCAAATGTTGCATTATATGGACACGGGAGAAGTAATTACCTTGAGGGAGGAAACATGGTTAATGCAGCTTCACTGTTCTTGCACCTGTGTCTATATTATATATATAAGTAAGTATGTTGGACACTTGAGTACCTTTGAGAACTATCTGTTTTCGATAATAGTCCAATTCTCCTCCGACTAAAGTGTGGCGCTGGGACAAGTCTTACTCTCAGTAATGTCACACAGACCTGCGAGGACTGTGGAGCTGTAAAGTATTTTTGAAGTTACGTTCACGTGTAGATGAAATGGCCGTCAGACGAGAATAAGATTACTGATCATACAAATTTAATTTCATTCTTGAATATTCTTTTTCTTCCACGATGATTTCAAACCTAAATAGTGATATTCATAAATACCACTGGTTTGATCGAAACACCTTGCACTGGAGACTGTAAACGCTTGCACTGGGACACTGTAATCCCATTCACTGGAGACTGCAACCCCTTGCACTAGAGAATGTAGCCTCTTACAAAGGAGAGCACTGCGCATCATTATTTGCCAATTCAAAGTCGTTTATTTCCCGACCCTGTTGTACTCAATTCTCTCGATTTCCAATTACAAGCAGACTGTACGAATACCTTCAATTTCAAATGCCCTTTATAAATCATTTGAATTTTCCATTGTATGGGAGGACAATGCGCGAACTGTGGCTCTTTGTTTCACCAGAATCATTTGTTTAGTGTATTTACCTTGATGAAAAATGTGAAGCCATTTCACACCAAGATAATACGATTTATAGAAATTTCTTTTTAATGCTACTGAAAAATCTCACCAACGTTCGTAGGCTGGGAGACACACGTAGACTCTTAAAAGTACCGACTCTTTCAATCCATCATTAGGACAGGAAATTAATGAATGCAATTTCTTTCCCATATAAAGATTTTTTTCTTTTGTTTCTAATGCCCCATTCTCTTCATTAATGAGTGTACTGAGGGAAAAAATTTTCATCCTCACTTTCACATCCATAATTTCAGCTACGTGGCAATGTTTATTCCTCTAAAGATTATCAGAAAAAAAAATGAATAATTGTGTGGTTTTGGACAGACTGAAGAAAAAACTGTCATCTACGTAACTATGAGGAACTGTTTGGGCTTTGAGAGTTTTACACTCGTGATGCCCCATCTCTTAACCTTGTACATATGTACCATGTCTTAACTGTAATATGTGTATACAGACACACACACACACACACACACACACACACACACACACACACACACACCTGTCTAAGTAAAGTACCTACTCATCGACTAGCACCGAAAGGAGGATGAACGGCTGCGATTGGCTGTGGGACGACTGGTGTGCCCAGGAGTCGAAAGCAGTCCGACTTATAGACTGTCCCATGCTAACTTCCAAACTTGACCCCCTTGCCCTACGCCACAATGTTGGTTCACTTTCTCTCTTCTGTAGGTATTACTTTGGCTTTTGCTCCCGAGAGCTGGCTGCTTGTGTGCCCCCACCACTAGCCAGATCACGCAATACTCAGCAAGCTGCAGCGTCACATGATTATTGTGTGGCCATCGGCAACTGAAGGATGTGTCGTTTTGATAACTGCTTCTTTCCCTACACTTCGAAGCTTTGGAACTCTCAACCTTCTCATGTCTTTCCCGATAACTATGACCTGGCTCGTTTCAAAAGACAGGTCATTCACGTTCTCAAAAATTCGTAAATACTTTCCCTGTCTTTTCTCTTTCCGTTTCATAACTCTCTCGTTATTTCAATTAGGGCCCGGCCTTGACGTGGACTTTTGTCCGTGATTGGAGCCTTCAACATAAAAAAAAGAATCACTGTCAGCGACATTAACCTTTACACTATGGAATCCTAAACGTGTGTGTGTGTGTGTGTGTGTGTGTGTCTGTGTGTGTTAGGAGGGAGAGAGAGAGAGAGAGATAATAAGTGAGTCTTTTTTTTTATTCAAGTGTCAATACTTCTGCATAAACGTTAGTTCCACGCATGTCTGTCTAAAAGCTCCACCAACTCAGATGTACAGATTTGTTGTGAGCAGACATGCCTAAGAGTGTTTACTGCCCGTGATACAACGAAACTTGGACGGTCTCGGTTATAAAGGTAATGGCCCGAGCAACAGCAGCCACTGAGGAAGAAGATACGACCCATTTTGAAGACTTATACGATATCGTTACGAGAATCGACAGTTCAGGTCTAGTCAGGCCCAGCTCAGGCTTTCTCTACGGCTTTGGGCATTTCTAGGTTGTAATTACTACTTGTGCATTACGGGGAGAGAAGTTTTTGCACTCATGTTGATCAGTCTCTTAACCCTGCTCAAACGTACCATGCTTTAACTCCTCACACACACATCCCGGCCTAAAACAGGCACCCATTCATCGACCAGCCCTGAGGGGTGGATAAACACCTGGGTTTGGTGAACGCCGACTAACGTGCCCAGGATTCGCACCCATGTGGGTCCGATCATGCATGCCCGTCACCTAGAACGTACGTAGTTATTACACATATTTACGTTCTTTACAAAGGAAGCAATTACTGTCAAGAATGGAGATATTTAGAGTTAGTTTACTAAGGGATATTATCAAATTATAGGACGTCCCAACATATCATAGGTAAAGTTATGCAACTCTGTATTACCACAGGGTCAGAACTTTCCTTCTTCTTTTTTCATTTTTTGTACATTTCTCGGGATATGACAAAGTGTCATCGACCGCCAAGAAGACTAATAGTTGTCAGCACAAACAATATGGCTTGATATATATCATTATACTTTTCTCTTTTTCGCTGCTGCCATGTTTAACATAGTGTATAAATCCGAATAAGGAAGAAAGAATGCTTCCCAAAGATTCCCTGAGTGTCGTAGAAGGCGACTAAAAGGGATGGGAGGGAGCGAGGGGCTGGAAATCCTCCCCTCTAGTTTTTACTTTTCCAAAACAAGGACCAGAGAAGAGGGCCAAGTGAGGAGTTTCCCTCTAAGGCTCAGTCCTCTGTTCTTGGCGCTGCCTCGCTAACGCAGGAAATGGCGAATATGTATGAAAAAAAATGTATATATGCGTAAACAGAGAGAGAGAGAGAGAGAGAGAGAGAGAGAGAGAGAGAGAGAGAGAGAGACACTCCACCAATTACATGTTGCTCATCATATCTTGGGAGATGTGGGGATGCGGTCTGAGGAGACAGACTCCATCTAATAGGTCTCTGTGAATATTACCTGACATGAAAGAGACGAGAGAGCATGCATGACCCCCCTCGTAGGGAGGAAGGAGGGTTTACTTGATGGAAAACCTTAGGGGGAGCGGAAGGGTAAGGCTAGTGAACTGAGGGCAGAGGAAAGGCTTTACTTTCAGCCTTCCCCTCAACCAATTTCTTGTGGTCCTCTGGATGATATGGACTTAAGGCAAGTGCGTCTCAAAGGTTCTCAAAACTCGTTTCCGGATATTCGCCCTAAAATAACTGGAAAGAAAAAACAAACAACACTCACCTTCATTTAGTGAGATTTCATTACGAAATAATGAGCTTTGATTACGGAAGACTTAGTCTACAGAAAATGTCAATGCCTTTTGTGATGTCATGGCATGTGTAATGTATAGATCATGAGAGAATCTGGCGAATCAGCTGTGTCTCGTGTGGCTACAATAGCTTTTCGTCGGCAGGGTGGAGTGCAAGAATTGACGGGCTCCAGACTCACAATGAGGTATACTATATCAATAATTCGGAGCGGAGTTTCCAGCTTCTGGTATTGATAGCTTACTTATATTTTCTTGGAAAGTTTGATCAATCTGAAAGATTGGGTATGCTGAGCCATATTCTACTACAACGAAACTTGAGAAATCAGTTGGTAAGGGTGAGTAGATTTTTTCTTGTTTGGTTGACGTAGTATATATATATATATATATATATATATATATATATATATATATATATAATGTGTGTGTGTGTGTGTGTATAACTCAGAATATGTGAATGTACGTATGTGGTGAGAGGGACGGCTCTTAGTCCATTAGTCTGCCAAAGGCCTGGAGAATGTTATTCAGTTTGGCCACCCTACTGCATTTGGGAAAATGACCGGCCTGCCCAGTACATCAACACAAACCAATCAGCAATTTATGGACTCATTCCTACCACTTCAGAACATTGACCAATGAGTACTAAGTGACACTAGTGTGCTTTTTACAGTAATTCTATTCGATAAGTACTTACTGGAATGTCAAAACGATGTGAGTTCCAAGAAGAATTAACAATTAAGAATTGGAGCAAAGAATTCTCATACATCTGAACATATTCGTTCTAGTGGCCCAGTGCATCAGCAGGAGACATTCAGTACATTCTTATGTGTTTATTCGACGTAAAGTATGATCCACTGTTCCATCATACAGAGAAAGTCTACAGCGTATCGGAAAAAAATTCAAAATTTTTTGAGTTTCAATCAATTCTTTACTCTTGCGTAGTCTTAGTCATCACCAATAACCTACCCTCGTTTGATAACCTTTACCTTGAGATACATATATATATAAAAGAGGGTACCTATACAGCCCTCGCTTTTGCTAGTGTCATCCTCTAAACAGTACCTGAGCCGTAAAGTTTCTGTAACTCGAACAATAAACTTAACCCAGCCACCGGCAGGAGAGTGTCTCGACATGAAATTTTTGCTCACTTACCTACTCCTACCTGCATGAGGACGGACGGAAGAATGCAAAAGTGTTTGATCGACTGGAGGATCACAGTAAACAATGGAGGATGTATTAGCAAGAGAAATTCTCCTCTGAAAGGCAAAGACCTCGGTGATATTACCTTTCTTCTGGAGTTAGAAGAGTCTTGCAAGGCAAATTACTGCCTGGGTTAAGAGCTCTTTACCCGTCCTTCACCAAATCTCTGTATTGGGAACGGACTTTGACAATGCCTTTCAGACGCAACGTAAACAGCGATGCCAACTTCCCTGAATACCAATGTCAGCTTTACGACGGTGGGGCGGGCGACTTTCCTCAAGTGAGCGAAGTTTCATTATACTCTAAACTTCAAATTCACCAGTACCAAGTGCACTCGAAGAGGTCCATGAGACAGAGCCATGAGTAAAACATACGGTGCAAAGATATACAGTTTGGTTGGTAAAAAGAGTTTATATGATATGCTGTAAGACATAGATATGTACAAAGTCTCGACGTCCTGCAGAGATGTGGCGATTTTAACATTGTGACCGACGGCTCAAATCCCTGCTCCTCGTACGCTTGACTGAACTGGAGTACCTCCGCATCCAATAACACTCGCGGGCATGGGAGATTCTGATAGCAGAAGATCGAGTAGGAACTTGGAGATCAAACTCTTTTCATTTATATATAAATATAA